>JAOTRH010450991.1:0-30546 GCA_034768845.1 Heliamphora exappendiculata | reverse complement strand
GGCGATGCCAAGAGAGCGACCGCTAGGGTTCCGGCGAGTGAGGATATCTTTCAGACGACGGCTGGTGAACGACGGCTGGTGAACGACGGCTAGGGTTTTGATTATAGGTTAGGCTCTGATACCATATCAGTTTTATTCGATACCTCAAAGTGAGAATTTTTTCTCATTATATAACAATCGTGGGGATGACTACATGGCTAATTACATGGCTGATTATTAGCAATATACAGATTTACATTAATCATATTTAAACTAAAATAGAAACTAGAATATACAGCCAAATCTACAGCTGATCTGATTGACAGGAACAAGGTAGCAAGACATGAGGCGCATGGAGGATTCAATTAGAAGTTTAAAGGAAAATTCTGAGAAGCATGGGGAAGCCATTGAAGACATCAGACAGATGCTAGCGAGCATGAACATGAAGTATGATCAGATCGCTAGCGAAATTTTAAATCCGTCATCAGAGCGTGGGGAGAACTCTTATACGCCACAAGCGGGCATGAGAAACAACACCAATCAGTTTACTTCAAGATTTTCCAAAGTGGAATTTCCAAAATTCAATGAGGAGGATTGATCGGTACGTAAAAGTGCCGATCCTATTCCGTAAAATACATTATGTTAAGTCTCGAAAATATGTTTAATAAATTGTTTTGTAGTGTTTTTGTTAACAGTATCATTGGGAGTGGCTTAGAAGAGAAAATGGTATAAAACGAGATAAAACGGAGAAGATGGACAAAATGGGGATTTTTATAAAAGTTGCGTCCGGACAGACGAAACCAGCGTCTGGACGGAATTGGTCCAGTAAGAATCGCGTCCGGATGGTATTCGGATGGAGAAGTTTTTGTGATAATTACGTCCTAGTGGACGTCCAGACAAAACATTAGTAGAAAGAATTGCATCCAGATGGGAGCTACCGGCGTCCGAATGAAACATAAAAGTGTTCGGATGATGTGCACAGAAAGAGTTGCACCTAGAGACTGAAACTATGGCAGAAAGCTCACCTATAAATAGGTGGCTTGGGTTCATTATTTAGAGATATTAGATTTTCATAAGATAACATATTGAGGGAAGCTAGGAGATTAATCTGGAAGGCTTGGGACGTGTCAAGAAGTCAAAAACGAAGACTCGAGGCTTTGCTCTTCTTCAACTTTTCATGCTTTTTAGTCGCAACATGAGCGACTAAGCTTTTTTTGTTCTTAAGGGATGATGAATCCCTAGTCGGCATTCTTAGAAGTAGTTTAAACTTCTTTGCTTATTCTTTATTTTGGATTCAATTCGTTGCGTGATTTGAGACGTTGACGTTTTGATCAACGAGCTTTTAATTTGATTATCTAGTTCTATTTTTATTTTCTGTGATTGTAAAACTGAGATCATACAACTGTTATATCTATGCTTTGATATTTGACGTGAGATAATCTATACTTTGTTAGGACAGGTTGTACTCCAGACGAGCCGTGCCAAAATCTTAGATAAAGTATGCCAGGTTTAGATTCAAGCTTATCTTCTTGATAATCTTTATCGGTCTTGTAATCGCGATAGAATTAGGTTGAATCGAATAAAGATAAGCTAGGGTTTGAATGAAACTAAGAATCACTGGCTAGGGAGGATTCTAAACCCTTAAGAATATCTTTCTCATTTGAATTCTAAATCTTTGGCATTCTTAACTTTTTGTTTTAAAAAAAATCATAAATCAAATCAAATTCTCTTTCTTTAAAGAAAATCATTAATGAAATATTTATAAATAAATTATAATCACATTCAAATCCCTATGGACGATATCCGAACGTTAGCCACTATCCTACGGGTTAGTAGTTAAAATAAGGTTTTAAATAATTATTTTTGGTATGGTACGACACGAACCAATTTTTGGCACCGTTATCGGGGATTAAATCACAATTATGATTTATTTAGTAAATATTTTTGTTCTTAATTTTTTGGTTACTATAATACTGCGGTGACTTACAATTTTTTCTTTTTCAGGTTTTTCGAAGATTGATGACAAGCAGAAGTTGGAACAAACAGGCGCAAAGACAACCAAAAGGATCATCTCTGTCCATGCACTATGAGTTTTAATTTACTTGTTTTGCTTTCAATCAGAGAAAACTAGATTTTGGGGGCTTGTAGCCCATCCCCAGTATTTCTTTTATGCATGCTCGGCCTTCAATCTTTTAGTCCAATTTTAGATCCCTTTGACCCTGAAATTGAATGCACTTTTCGAACGGCCCTAAGAGCTTCACTCAATTCACACACCGCACCTAGCACCACGGCTGACCAACAAAAACAACAGGTAGACCCTCAAATCTAATATCTGATCGAGTACTTTACTCTTTCAGAGTATGTGTCACACTCTTGCATCCAGCCCCTTGTGGTTGGAGCCACACACTATGAAATAGAGACCAATATCATTCAGATGCTTCCATCTTTTTGTGATCTAAGTAATGAGGATCCATACAAGCATATTGATGAATTCCTAGAAATCTGCTCAATGGTCAAAATCAATAACTTTTTGGATGATGCACTTAAACTGAAACTGTTCCTGTTCTCCCTCAAAGATAATTCCAAATATTGGCTTAATTTTTTAGAACCGAACACCACCACTACCTGGGCTAAACTTCAACAGGAATTCTTAAAAAAATATTTTCCTACAAGTAAGACCAATCAAATTAGATGCGCCATCACGAGTTTCACTCAACTCGACTACGAGACCTTTTATGAAACTTAGGAACGCCTTAAGGATCTTATTAGAGCTTGCCCTCATCATCAGGTGCCAGAATGGCAACTAGTTCAATGCTTCTATGACGGGTTAACTCCTCAACACTGTCAATTCATAGACATCTCTTGCGGTGGAACTTTATATTGAAAAATGAGAACGAGGCTTGGACTCTTTTTGAGAGCCTGAGTGAAAACTCACAGCACCATGCCTCAGCTTCTCATATAGATCGATCCATAGCTCCTTCCACCTCGAAAGCCCGAGGCATATACGAGGTTTCTCAGACACCTTACCTAGTTGCCACCCTGACACAGACTTCGAGTCAACTCCTGTCCAAAGATTCAGTTGTCGTACTGGCTGCTCCATCCCCCGCCTTTACATGCCCATCTACATTGTGCATTAGGTTGGCCCACTTTGTATCTGATTGTCCATCTGTTGTGCAATACCCCGAGTTTGTGCAAGAGCAGGTCAATGCAGCCCAGGGTTTCTCTCATTCGGGTAACGATCCTTTTTCGAATACCTATTACTCGGGATGGAGAAATCACCCAAACTTCTTTTGGTGACAACCCAATCAGGGGAACATGTCCGCACCACTCGTGAGACCCACCATTCCTCCAGGAAACAATCAGCCAGCATATCCACCCCCTGTCCATCAAACCACACCTCCACCACTGCCTTGAAACACTATGCTTAAGGATAAGGTGTTGAAAGCTTTGCAATAACTTGATACGAGAACTTAGCTATTGAACTCACATTCTCGGTCCATTACGAAGCTCGAGACATAGATAGGCTAGCTTGCTATGAGTCAACGAGAGGACGACAAACTCCCTAATCAACCAGTAACTAATCCTAAGGGTTAATTTGTTGTCAAGAGTCAACCAGCTTCTTCAAGTGGCTTCCATGAGCATGCTCAAGTAGTCATTTCCTTGAGTAATGGGAGAGAGCTTGAGACTCGCCCCGAGAAGCCTACACCACCCATAGTCCCTAGTAACCCGGAGCCATCTGATGGCTCCAAGACTAACCCGTCTTCCTTATATCCTGCGCCATCAGCATGAGCTGACACACCTCCGTTTCCTCTTGCAGCCTCCCACGAGCCACTGATGGCTCTTGTTTCACCTCCATCCGAGCCTCATGCTCCTTTTTCTACACGCCTCGACGGGCGGCCACCTTTCGAAAAAAAGGGAGCCGCACTCGAAGACATACTTGATCTCCTCTAGCAAGTTAAGATTAATCTCCCACTTCTCAATGCCATAAATCAGGTTCCATTATACGCTAAATTTCTAAAAGATCTTTGCACCCAAAAGCGTAAGTCTAGAACCAACATTCTGAATAAAGTCCTCCTTACCGAGCAAGTTAGCGTTGTCATAGGGCACAACACCATCCCCAAACTCAGACTCAGGGACTCCTACAATTTATTGTGTCATCGGCGATCACTCGATTGACCATACCCTTCTTGACTTAGGAGTTAGTGTCAACCTTCTTCCCTACTCATTGTATGAGCAGTTCGGGTTAGGGGAGCTCAAATCGACATCGGTCACGCTTCAGTTAGCTGACCGGTCTGTTAAAGTACCTCGCAGAATCATTGAGGACACACTTGTCAAAGTTGACAAGTTTCTTTTCCCTATTAATTTTATCGTCCTCGACACCGAGCCCGAGCCCGACCTTCAGCTTAGGCAGCAGACTCCCGTCATCCTTGGCAGATCCTTCTTGGCTACAGCCAATGCTTGTATAAATTGTTGTATAAGAGTGATGGATGTCTCCTTTGAAAATATGAAAGTGTGCTTAAACATCTTCCATGCTTCTCAGCAGCCCCCACATCATTCTGACTATTTTGCAGTCGACGAAATCGAAAAGGCCACCGAGTCGGCACTACCCTTGATATTCGGTGACGACCCTTTAGAGACATGTTTGGCACACTTTGGAGCTGACACCTTTGATGTCGAGTAATCCATAAGTGTGGTCACTTCCCTTCTCGAGTCGGCCAGCTATCTTAACACTCCTCCGTGGAGGTCTCGATTTGAGCCCTTACCACCTTTATCCTCCATCCCTGCTACGCCCTCTCTAGATTCACCACTAGACCTTGAGCTAAAGCCACTTTCAACTTCACTCAAGTACGTATTCCTAGGGCTCAATAGCACTTTACCTGCCATTATTGCCTCTAATTTGACTCCCGACCAGGAGAGTCGACTAGTTGAGGTTTTGAAAGTCCATAGAAGAGCCATAGGGTGGTCAGTCGCCAAATTAAAAGGAATTGACCCTTCTATTTGCATGAATCGCATTCAATGCGAGGATGATGCGAAACCGACACATGAAATGCAACGGAGACTCAACCCAAACATGAAAGAGGTTGTGTTAAAGGAAGTCGTGAAACTGTTAAATGCGTGTATCATATACCCCATCTCTGACAGTAAGTGGGTGAGCCTAACCTAAGTTGTTCCTAAGAAATTCGGGCTCATCATTGTGCAAAATGACAAGGGAGAGTGATACCCACTCGTACCACGACCGGCTGGCGAGTGTATATTGACTACCGTAAGTTGAATGCTGTCACTAGGAAAGACCACTCCCACTGCCCTTCATTGACCAAATTCTAGAGCGTCTAGCAGGTCAAAGTTATTTCTGCTTCTTAGATGGTTATTCTGGGTATAACCAGTTGCCCGTCTATCCCGAGGACCAAGAGAAGACTACCTTCACCTGTCTATTTGGCACCTTTGCCTATCGACGCCTGCCTATTGAATTATGCATTGCACCCGCAACTTTTCAGCAGTATATGATGGCCATCTTCTCCGACATGATTAAAAAATTCCTAGAAGTCTTTATAGATGACTTCTCTGTGTTAAGGTCCTCATTTGACGATTGTCTCCAAAATCTGACGAATGTTCTCAAACGATGTATGGAGACAAATATTATGCTTAGTTGGGAAAAGAGCCATTTCATGGTTTAACAAGGCATTGTGCTGGGATACATTGTTTCAAAAAAGGGGATAGAAGTTGACAAACCAAAGTTGACCTCACTTCAAAACTTCCTCCCCATGGTTCTGTTCGGCAAGTCTATTTGTTCTTAGGGCACCCAAGTTTCTACTGTAGATTCATAAAGGACTTCTCTAAGATCTCAAAACCTCTCTGCGATCTCCTAACGAAAGACACACCTTTCATCTTTGACGAGTCTTGTCTTCGAGCTTTTGAGCAGCTCCGTAACTCCTTGTCCACTGCACCCATTATGCAGTCACTCGATTGGTCACTACCTTTCGAGATCATGTGTGTGTCAGGGTTGCATACTAAAAATCATAGATTTTGTTAGTTTTAGTATTTTAGTTTATTCATTAATAAAATTATTTTCAATTTTATGAGAATTTTAACGTGCAATGTATGAAATATCATTTCTTTAATGTTATGTATGAATATCCTTTATTCTATACGGTAATTAATCTGGTGTGTAGAGTACAGCTTGCACACAAAAGACCATATTATAGGTTCTTGTAGAATATAAGTTTATGATTCACAGTTTAGATGAAAATGGACAAACCACCGGTACGATTGTAGCACAGAGTTTTAGTAGGCTTGTCTTGGTTACGGAGAACAGATAATAGTGTCGTCTATTGTTCCAACTCTCTGTACTAGTACACTTTGTGTATTGAACAGGATCACATTGGGATAATTAATTTTATACTGACTATATAAATTAATTCACATCCTAAGGTTATTATGAGTGTTTATACTCTTAATTCTGAAATAATTATTATTTGCGCATATTTAGTATTCATTGTTTTGATTCATTAAAGGGTATGATCTTTTATGGGTCAACATTCCTGGTGAGTCGGATAGCGGTATTACATATATGGCGAATATTAATTATTGACGGAATTTACATCCTGATTATTCGGGATTGACCATATCTCCTTAAGGAAACTTATAAGTTTTGACCAAGCCAAACCTTGCAGGTGAATTTAATTATCCGGCCGTCAAATAAGTTAAGCGGAAGGACTTAAAGAATTTTAAAAAGTCAATTAAATTAAATTATCAGTAATTAAATTTAATTGGCAGGTATCAGAAATCTTAACGTGGGGAGATGAGTTAAGCATTTATTAACAGGAGCTCGAATAATCGATTTTGAAAATGTGGTTGGGAGTGCAATTACGATTCTTTAGTGGTATAAATTGTAATTTATATTTTTATGAAATTATTATCTGAGGGGCTGGTGGGTGTTCATAATTACATTAGAAGCCCAAGTCATATTTATTTCACAGGTCCCTACTGTAACCCTATATATATGTGGTTATGCTAACCCTAGTCCACATTCCACACATTATTGAATTAGGATTTCCACATAAATCTTAAGTGGCTAGATTAGCAGGTTCAAGATCACGATAGATCGTAGCCCAGTCTACGCTTGTAACTCGCATCCGAAAATACAGTAGAAAGCTTGATCAGGGTTTTAACTCAAAGGATTCACATTCATGGTTGTTGCAGTAACCAAAATTATTCTACTATATTTCTAAAGGTATAATTCCAAATCTAACTTTGGGAGTACGAGTTTTATTTTGATTTTTCGACATCAAAATGTTTTAAACTAGAGCCTGTTTTGGCGATTGCCCATTCAGTATTTTCTTATCAAAAAAATCGTATTCAAATCAATGATCTTGATAGTTTACCTCTAACAATTAGTATTAGAGCCGTTTTGATTATTGAATATGGTTTAATCGATGGATCGGATAGCTTTAGAACTGTGCTAACTTTGTTTTACAGACGCTCTAATCCCAATTTTATGATCGTTGTTATATTTATATTTGATTGAATGGTTTGAATGATGATTTAATTATTTTTTTAATTACGAGGGTTGATTGTGATAGTTTAGACTTTTTAGATCGATTGTGAGCCTTCGGAACATAGGTTTCGATATAAAAGCTTTATTTGTTCTTTAGATTTTGTTCGATATATATAAGAATAGGTTTGAATACATGAAGAACACGAAAAACACGAAGAGCAAGCACCGGCGGTGGTTTCGGGCCACGGATCGCAGTTGTTTTCTCATAAATTTTGTGATAGGTTTTTCGGCAACTTTTCTACAATTTTTAGGCTTAAAAAACAGCATCAAAACAATTTCCAAAAACATGAAAAGATCGGCACAAAACAGCCCCACCGGTGGCGCCTTCGGTGGCGGCAATAGTTTGGGCCATTTTCGGTGATTTTTTGAGGTGTTTTTGAAACTATTTTTGAGTAGCTTTTTAGGAATAAAATAGCAGTAAAATATGACAGAAAAATAGTCTAAAAATTTGTGACAAGCAGCTGTAAAAAGCGGCACAAAAAACAATGGTAGCGACGGCGGAGCTGTTTTGGGGCTATTTTTTGAGCTTTTGGGATTGTTTTTTTTCAGCAATATACAGCAGTATTTCAGTGCTAAAAACAGTAGGAAACCAGAGTCGAAACAACCACATAACAGTAGAGAAACGGCAGCAACAGCGACGGCACTGTGGGCGGCGGCGGCACAGCCCCTTTGGGGCCTTTCGAAAGTTGTTTTCGGGACTATTTTTTAAATGTTTTTAACATAAAAATAGTATATTTCGTAAGCTATTTTTAAGAAACAAAATTGGGACAAAAACAGACGTCAGAGGAGGCGGCAAAAGCCGTAGGAAGCGGTAGTGTGCGACATGGTGGCCAGTTGTTTGGTTGATAAGACTCAGGACGGTGCTGTATTTGTATAACACTACAACTCGAAAAATCCTTATAAGACTTAGATGCCGAAAGCTGATTCTGATAAGGATTGAAATATTACAGATAATCTTTAAACATGAGGCTAAAACTCGATAGAGTTTTTATTTGATTATAAAATCGGGATATATATATTGCATTTATATTTATTTAAATTGTGTGGATGATATATATCTGTTTTATATTTTCTATTTATTTTAATTAATTCAAAAAAAATTGATTTTAATTATTTTTTTAATGAAAAAATAAAATAAAATAAAATTTTCTTTAATTTAAATTATTTTTTTTTGAAAGAAAATTTTAGATATTTTATTTTGTTTCAAATTAACACGTTTAAGATGATTTTTTATCAAATCAAATTTCTTGAAAATACGTAAAAATTAATTTCAAACTTTGAATTAATTCAAATAAAAAGTTTAATTTTAATAAATTATTTTTTTCGAAAAAATGTGTAACTGATAAATAAAATTAAATTCTTAATTTTTTATTTAAAATTAATTTTAAAACATGGAAAGATGGTTTGAAAAAATCGAAATCTTTCATATCGTGTAGTTTTTCAAAATTAATAAATTTATTTTAATTAAAATAGTTTTTATAACCATAAAAAATAATTTTAAAAACTAAGTAGGAGAGAAGATTTATTCACAGATAAATCTCGCGGTTTCCATCACTAGTTCGTAGGCGATGTAATTAATTTTGCGTGTCGGCAATAAGGATTTTCTTTCCATCAGGCAGAATTAATTGCGGAGGATAATTATTAGTGTGAATCACTTCTCCATCTGAAGGGTTCATTGCGAAGCGATTGATTCATGATTAGGTGGTGGTTAGCACTTACCTGTAAATAATAGTATTCTCTTTATCTAAGTCAATGTTATTATTTACTAGATCAAAACTACGTCAGTTATGTATTTTTACTTGGCACGGTCTGTTGCCAAGATAGTAAAATTAATAAGAATTAGCATGTCTGGACAAACAATTGATAGTTGACGTCCTCCCATCGAGGCATGCTATTCACGGGGTACTAAGTTGGTGTTGAATTTTTTAAAACGGTAGAGGGAACCAATTTAAAATAAAATTTAAAGTTTTTGCTCGTCATAATTAATAGTTTTAATTATGTGATTCTCAAGATCAAAATGACTTTTAATCCACTTGCGACCATACTTAAAGAAAACAAACTAACGGGGCCAAACTATGTAGACTGGAAAAAGAACTTAGATATTGTCTTAACTGCTGAGAACTATAAATTTGTATTATCTGAGATTTATCCACCAACACCTGATGAAGGGGCGATCAAACAAAAAACCCAAGCTTATCAAAAGTGGCAAAAGCTGATAAGATGGCTCGTTGTTACATTTTGGCTTCTATGCCAAATGTATTGCAGCATCAGCATCAGTCTATACCCAATGCATATAACATGAATATGAACCTCAAAGAAATATTTAGGGATCAAAATCGTTCTGCTAGGTAGATAGCCATGAAATCTCTGATGAATACAAGCATGACTGAAGGCATCCCAGTCAGGGATCATGTTTTGAAGATGACCAGTCTTCTGAATAAACTGGAGATCCTAGGAGGTGAGATTGATGGAAAAACCCAGGTCGATATCATACTTCAGTCGCTGTCCGATAGCTTTAAGTAGTTCTACCTGAATTATTCCATGAATAAGTTTAGCTTTTCATTGGCAAAACTTCTTAGAGAACTTCAAGCAGCCAAGGGTGTTCTTAGGAAGTCAGGTAGTGTGCATGTGGTTAAAAAAGGTTCTTCTTCTAAGCCAAAAGGCAAGAAGAAGAAAAAAGTTCAAAAATAGGGAGGTACAGGTCCAAAAGCAGCTAGGGGCCAAAAACTGGTGTGAAGAAGCTGAAAGGCAAATGCTTTCACTGTAACCGGTTGGGGCATTGAAAAAAGCCGTGTTCAGTTTTTCTCAGTAAGCCGAACAAGGAAGGTAATTTCTGTTTACTAGTGGTTGAAACATGTTTAGAGGTATTATCTACCAATACTTAGTGTGTAAATACGGGAGCCACCAATTATGTCTGTAATTCTTTTGAGGGGTTCTAGGAAACCAGGCAGCGTAGTGATGAAAAAATTTACCTACATATGGGCAATAATACTAGGGTGGCAACAATTGCAGTATGAGATGTCACTCTCAATTTTAGTAGACATAAAGGTTTTATTTTAAAAAAAAAATTATCTTTATATACCTTCTATTAGAAAGAATTTAATTTCGATTTCTAATTTGGTGAAAAATAAATATTTTGTTCATTTTAATGACTCTGTGGTTATTAAGAAATATAAACGTTTTATTTGTTCTGGTACATTAGTGGATGATCTGTATGTTATATCTCTTATATTTTCTACACTACAACTAACTAATTGAATAACACATCTAATTTACCATATAAGAGAAAGGATCATTCTCTAATGAATCAAATGTTTCTTTGGCACTTACGCTTAGGTCATATCAATCTAAAAATGATAAATAAATTGGTAGAAGATGGACCTTTGAGTTCACTGGAAGTGGAGGCACTTCAAGTCTATAAATCCTATTTAGAGGGTAAGATAACCAAGAGACCTTTTTATGCCAAATGCTATAGAGCTAAAGAATTATTAGAACTAGTTCACTCTGATGTGTATAGTCCTATGACTATCCGGGTTAGAGATGGCATTGAGTATTTTGTCAGTTTCATTGATGACTATTCAAGGTATGGATATATTTACTTGATGCACCGTAAGTCTGAATGTTTTGAGAAATTTAAAAAATTTAAGGCGAAGATGGAGAAGCATCTGGGTAAAAGTATCAAATCACTACGATCCGATTGTGGTGGCGAGTACCTCTTTGGAGAGTTTAGGGACTACTTGTTGTCAGAAGGAGTTATATCCCAGTTAACTACACCGGGCACTCCGTAGCAGATTGGTGTAGCAAAAATAAGGAATAAGACTTTTATGGAGAGGGTAAGGTCGATGATGAGCTATTCAAAATTATTTGATTCATTTTAGGGACTTGCATTAGAGACATCAGCTTATATTTTGAACTTGGTTCCTTCTAAGTCTGTACCTTTTACTCCCACAAAATTATAGACTGGGTACAAGCCTAGTTTGAGACATATTCGAATTTGGGAGTATCCATCACATGTGCTGAAAAGGAACGCGGCTAAGTTGGAATTGAGGACAAAAGTCTATTTTTTTCGGGTATTCTAAGGGAACGAATGGTGATTTATTTTATAGTCCTAAGGATCAGAAGGTCATTGTTAGCACCAATATCCGATTCTAGGAAGATGATTATATTATGGACAATAGGCCCAAAAGTAGAATTATTCTGGAAGAATTGAGAGAAAATACCAGTAGAACGAAGAAGAACCACAAGTCACTGATATTCCATTGCCTCGTCATAATGGGAGGATTATCGGGATAGGTGGAGATCCTGAATCAGATCAGGGTGCTACCATTAACATACCAGACGAGCATGTACGTAATGGTACACAAGGATTAGATTCTGCACAGCGCGTTACTACTAGTATATAGACGTAGGTAGTGTCTCGTCTTAGTGGGAGAGTTGTTCATTAACTTGATCGGTATATGTTTTTAGGAGAGTCTTTTGGCAGGATCCCAGTAGAACTGAATACCAAACCATATAACTATAGCGAAGCACTCTAAGACAAAGATGTAGATCTTTGGCAAAAAGGTTAGGAATTTAGATATGAAATCTATGTATTCTAATTAGATCTGGGAACTTGTAAGAACCACCTGAATGGATAAAACTCAATGGATGCAAATGGATCTACAAGAGGAAGAGATGAGCATACGGGAAGGTAAAAACCTTCAAAGATAAGCTTGTTACAAAAGGGTTCACTTAGAAAGAAGGGATCGATTATGATGAAATATTTTCGTCAGTGGCCATATTTAAGTCTATCTAGATTCTCTTATCCATTGCGGCTCATTTCGATTATGAAATTTGACAAATGGATGTCAAGCTGGCTTTTCTTAATGGAAGTCTTGACGAGTGTATCTATATGGTACAACCAGAAGATTTTATAGCAAAGAGCCAGGAGCACATGTTGTGCAGACTTAAGCAGGCATTGAGGTCTTATAATACTCGATTTGATTAAGTTATAAAGTCTTATGATTTTAATCAATATCCAAATGAGTCATGTGTGTACAAGAAGCGTGACGGGAGCATGGTGATTTTTTTAGTACTTTATGTAGATGATATCTTGCTCATCGAAAATGATGTGGGGGTGTTATCTTCAGTAAAAGTATGATTATCTGGGCAGTTCGATATGAAGAACTTGAGATAAGTTAGTCACATCCTTGGGATCAAGCTTTTGTAAAATAGAAAACAAAGGATGTTGAGCTTATCACAAGTAAAGTATATCGATGACATCCTTGCTCGTTTTAGTTTGCAGGATTCTAATAAAGGGTTTCTCTCTTTCATGCATGAAATCACTCTATCCAATGATCAATGTCCTAAGACACCAGATGAGATAGAGAAGATAAAGGCGGTTCCTTATGCTTTGACAGTAGGAAGCCAAATGTATGTTATGCTTTGTACTAGACCCGACATCTGCTTTGCCGTTGGTATGGTTAGCAGATATCAGTCTAACCCATGGCAGGAACATTAGACTGCGGTAAAGAATATAATCAAGTACTTAAAAAGGACTAAGAATTATATGTTGGTTTACCAGGCAGATAGTCTAGTACCTTTAGGGTGCACAGACTCGGACTTTTAGTCAGACAAAGATTCCTGTAAGTCTACATCAGGATATGTGTTTACCTTTGAAGGTGGAGTTATAAGTTGAAGGAGTATCAAGCAGTCCTGCATTGCTGATTCCACCATGGAGGCCGAGTACGTGGAAGCTTTTGAAGCAGCGAGGAGGCCGTTTGGCTTAGGAACTTCCTATTGGATCTAGATGTGGTGCCTTCAGTTCAGTCGGCTATTACACTTTATTGTGATAATAGCAGAGCGGTTGCAAACTTGAAGGAGCCAAGGGTCCACAAGAAAGGAAAGCACATTGAGCATAAGTATCATCTAATACAAGAAATTGTATTGAGGGGTGATGCTGTAGTAACTAAGGTTGCATCAGGGGACAATCTTGCAGATCTTTTTACAAAGAGCCTACCGGCTAAGACTTTAGAAAGTCATGTAGATGGTATGGGAGTCAAATATATGACAGCATAATTTTGAGTATAAGTGGGAGATTGTCAGGATTGTATTATACAATCTTTTGTTAATTTTAGTATTTTATCTTATTTTTTAATAAAATTATTTTTCATTTTATGAGAATCTTAACGAGCAATGTATGCGATGCCATTTTTTTAATATTATGCATGGATGTTCTTTATTTTGTATAGTATTTTATTTGGTGTGTAGAGTATAACTTGCATACAAAAGAACAGATTATAAGTTCTTACAGAATATAAGTTTACGATTCATAGTTTAGATGGAATTAGACAAACCATCGATATGACTGTAGTACAAAATTTTAGTAGACTTGTCTTAATTACGAGGAATAAATAATAGTATCATCTATTGTTTCGACTATCTGTCTTAGTACACTTAGTGTATTGAACAGAACCACATTAGGGTAATTAACTTTATACTAACTAAATAAATTAATTCACATTCCAAGGTTATTATGAGTGTTTATGCTCTTAATTTCGAAATAATTATTATTTGCGTATATTTAGTATTCGTTGTTTTGATTCATTAGAGGGTGTGATCTTTTACGGGTCAATATGCCCAGTGAGTTGGATAGCGGTATTAAATATATGGCAAATATTAATTATTGACGAAATACTTGTCTCGATTCTTCGGGATTGGCGATACCCCTTTAAGGAAGCCTATAAGTTTTGATTGGTTCAAACTTTGCAGGTGGATTTAATTATTCACCGTCAAATAAATTAAGCGAAAGAGCTTAAGAAATTTTAAGAAGCCGATTAAATTAAATTGTCAGTAATCAAATTTAATTGGTAGGTATCAGAAGTCTTAAGCTCTTTCGCTGGGAGTGTAATTACGATTCTTTAGTGGTAAGAATTATAATTTATGTTTTTACAAAATTGGCTCAAGGACAGGCGGATTTTCATAATTATATTAGAAATCCAAGTCATATTTACTCCACAGGTCTCTGTTGTAGCCCTATATATATGAGGTTATGCTAACCCTAGTTCACATTCCACACATTATTGAATTAGAGTTTTCACGTAAATCCTAGGTAGCTAGATTAGTAGGTTCAAGATCACGATAGAGCGTATCCCACTCTACGATCGTGACTCGCATCTAGAAATACAGTAGAAGACTTGATCGAAGTTTCAACTCAAAGGAATCACATTTGCGGTTGTTGAAGTAATCAAAATCATTTTACCATATTTCGAAAGGCATAATCTTGAATCTAACTTTGGGAGTACGGATTTTATTTTGATCGTTAGACATTAAAAAGTTTTAAACTGGAGTCAATTTCGACAATTACCCGCCTAGTATTTTTTTATCGAAAAAATCATATTCAAACCAATGATCTTGGCAGTTTACTTCCAATAATTGATATCAGAGCCGCTTTGATTAATGAATATTGTTTAATCGAGGGATCAGGTAGTTTTAGAACTGTGCTAACTTCGTTTTGCAGGCGTTCTAATCTCGATTTTATGATCATCATTATATTTATGTTTGATTAAATGGTTTGAATGGTGATTTAATTATTTTTTTTAATCATGAGAGTTGATCATGATAGTATAGGCTTTTTAAATTGGTTGTGAGTCTTCGGGACATAGGTTTCGATGTAAAAACTTTATTTGTTCTTTAGATTTTGTTCTATATACGAAAAACATGAAGAACAAGCACCGGCGGCACAGGCGATGGTTTCAGGTGTTTTAGGCCACGGATTGCAGTGATTTTTTCATGAATTTTGTTATAGGTTTTTCAGTAATTTTTTTTTGCAATTTTTAGGCTTATAAAATAGCATCAAATTAGTTTTAAAAACACGAAAAAATCAACACAAAACAGCCCCATCGGCAGTGCCTCCGGTGATAGTGGTGGTTCGGGCCATTTTTAGTGGTTTTTTGATGTGTTTTCAAAACTATTTTGAGCAAGTTTTTAGGCATAAAATAGCAGTAAACTATGACTGAAAAATTGTCTAAAAATTTGTGAAAAACAGCCGCAAAAAGCAGCACGAAAAATAGTGGTAGCGGCGGTAAGCAGCGGTGGCGACAAGGTTGTTTCGAGGCTATTTTTTGAGTTTTTTTGGGAATATTTTTGAGGTAATTTTTTCATCAATATACAGCATTATTTTAGTATTAAAAACAGCAGGAAACCAGAGTCAAAACAACCACAGAATGACAGAGAAACGGTAGTGGTGGCGGTACATCCCCTTCGGGGGCTTTCGAAAGCTATTTTCGGGGTTGTTTTCGATCTAATTTTTTAACAGAAAAGTAATATATTTCATCAGCTATTTTTCAAAAAAATTGGGACAAAAACGAACATCGGAGGAGGCTGCAAAAGTCGTAGGAAACAGGGTGTGCGGCAGCACCGGCGGTGCCACACATGGCCAGCGGTGGCTGCTGGTTTAGGCTCGCGGTGGCCAGCTGCTTGGTTGATAAGGTCGGGAATGTGCTGTATTTGTATAACACTGCAAGTCGAAGAGTCCTTACAGAACTTGGATGCGAAAAGCTGATTTTGATATTAATTGGAAGATTACAAATAATCTTCAAACAGGAGACTGAAAACTCGATAGAGTTTATATTTGATCATAAAATCGAGATATATATATACATATTCTAATTAATTCAAGAAAATTCAGTTATAATTATTTTTGTAACGAAAAAATAAAAGAAAATTTTCCTTAATTAAAATTAATTTTTTTAGCTATTTTATTTTGTTATAAATTAACACGTTTAAGATGATTTTTTTATTAAATCAAATATATTAGAAAAACGTAAAAATTAATTCTGAATTTTGAATTAATTAAAAAAAGTTTAATTTGAATAAATTATTTTTTTTGGAAAAATGTGTAACTAGAAAATACAATAAAATTCTTAATTTTTATTAAAAATTATTTTTTAAATAAATAAGAATTTTGAAATATTTTATTTGTTACAAATTAAAACACGAAAAGATGGTTTGAAAAAATTAAAATATTTCAGATCGTGTAATTTTTCAAAATTAAGAAATTTATTTTAATTAAAGATAGTTTTATAACCCTAAAAAATATTTTAAAAAATTAAGTGGGAGAGAATTTATTCACAGATAAATCCCGTGTCTCCATTACTAGTTCGTAGGTGATATAATTAATTCTGCATGTTGGCAGTAAAGCCTTCTTCCACATTGGACAGAACTAATTACGGTATCGCTGGTATGAACCTCCTTCAGGAATAATTTTAGATAATTGTTAATGTGAATTACTTCTCTATCTAAAGGATTCATTGCGAACGATTGATTCAGGATTATATGGTGGTTAACACTTAGCTGTAAATAATAGTATCATTTCTATCTGAGTCACTACTATTATTTACTAGACTGATACTACGTCAGCTATTTAATTTTTACTTGGTACGATTTATTGCCTAGATAGTAAAATTAATAAGAATTAGCATGTCTGGACAAACGATGGATAGTAGACGTCTTCCTATCGAGGCATGCTATTCACAGAGTATTAGGCTGCTAAATTTTTTTTTTTAAATAGTAGAGGGAACCAATTTAAAATAAAATTCAAAGTTTTTGCTCTTCATAATTAATGATTTTTAATTATGTGGTTCACAGGATTAAAATAACTTTCAATCCACTCGCGACTATACTCAAAGAAAACAAACTAACGGGACCAAACTATACAGACTGAAAAAAGAACTTGGATATTGTCTTCACTGCCGAGAACTATAAATTTGCATTATCTGAGATTTGTCCACCAGTACCTGATGAGGGGGCGACCGAACAAGGAACCTATGCTTGTTAAAAGTGGTAAAAAGCTTATCAGATGGCTCGCTGTTATATTTTGGCTTCTATGTCAAATGTATTGCAGCATCAGCATTAGTCTATGCCTAGTGTCTATGACATGATTATGAACGTCGAAGAAATGTTTGGGAATCAAAATCGTGCTGCTAGGCAGGTAGCTTTGAAATCTCTTATGAATATAAGCAAGGCTGAAGGCACCCCAGTCAAGTGTCACGTTCTGAAGATGATCAATCTTCTGAATGAACTAGAGATCTTAGAAGGTGAGGTTGACAGGAAAATCCAGGTCGATATCATACTTCAGTAGTTACCAGATAGCTTTAAGCAGTTCTGCCTAAATTATTCCATGAATAAGCTTAGCTTTTCATTAGCAGAACTTCTTAAAGAACTTCAAGTAGTCGAGAGTGTTCTTAGGATGTCAGGTAGTGTTCATGTGGCTGAAAAAGGTTCTTCCTCTAAGCCAAAAGGTAAGAAGAAGAAATAAGTTTAAAAAATAGGGAGACACAAGTCCAAAAGCAACTAAGGGGCCAAAAGTTGGTGTGAAGCAGCCGAGAGGCAAGTGCTGTCACCGTAACCAGTTGGGGTATTGAAAACAGCAGTGTCCAATTTTTCTCAGTAAGAAGAACAGGTAAAGTAATTTCCGTTCACTAGTGGTTGAAACATGTTTAACGGTGTTATCTATTGGTACTTGATGTGTAGATATGGAAGCCACTAACCTTGTTTGTAATTCTTTGGAGGAGTTCTAGAAAACCAGGCAGCTCGGTAATGAAAAAATTTACCTACATATGGGCAATAATGCCAGGGTGGCAGAAGTTGCAGTAGGAGATGCCACTCTCAATTTTAGTAGAGATAGGGTTTTACATTTAAAAAATTGTCTTTGTGTACCTTCTATTAGAAAAAAATTAATTTTGGTTTCTAATTTGGTAAAGAACAAATATTCTATTCATTTTAATGACTCTGTGGTTATTATGAAAAATAAATATTTTATTTGTTCTGGTACATTAATGGATGATCTGTATGTTATATCTCTTATCTCTTCTACACTGCAACTAACTGAATTGAATAACACAACTAATTTACTATATAAGAGAAAGGATCCTTCTCTAATGAACCAAATATTTTCTTTAGCACTTACGCTTGGATTATATTAATCTAAAAAGAATAAATAGACTGATAGAAGACAGACCTTTGACTTCATTGAAAGTGGAGGCACGTCCAGTCTATGAATCCTGCTTAGAGAGTAAGATGACCAAGAGACCCTTTTCGGCCAAAGGCTATGAGCTAAAGAATCGCTGGAACTGGTTCACTCTGATATGTGTGGTCTTATGACTATCTGGACCAGAGGTAGCTTTGAGTACTTCGTTAGTTTCATTGACGACTACTTAAGGTATGGATCGTAAGTCTGAATGCTTTGAAAAATTCAAAGAATTCAAGGCGAAGGCGGAGAAGTATCTGGGTAAAAGTATCAAATCACTACGTTCTGACCATGGTGGCGAGTACCTCTTTGGAGAGTTTAGGGACTACTTATCGTCAGAAGAGATTATATCCCCTTGACTGCGCCGGGTACTCCGTAACAGAATGGTGTAGCAAAAAGAAGGAATATGAATCTTATAAAGATGGTAAGGTCGATGATGAGTTATTTGGAATTACCTAATTTGTTTTTGGAGACTTGTGTTAGAGACATCAAATTATATTCTGAACTTGGTACCTTCTAAGTCAATTCCTTTTACTCCCATAACATTGTGGACCGGGTGCAATTCTAGTCTGAGACATATTCGAATTTGGAGGTGTCTAGCACATGTACTGAAAGAGAACAGGGGTATGTTGGAATCGAGGATAGAAGTCTATTTTTTGTCGGGTATTCCAAAGGAACGAAGGGTGATTTATTTTATAATCCTAAAGATCAAAAGATCATTGTTAGCACCAATGCATGATTCTTGGAAGAGGATTATATTATGGACCATAAGTCCAAAAGTAAAATTATTCTAGAAGAATTGAGAGAAAATACCAATAGAACGGAAGAGGAACCACAACTTACTGATATCCCATTGCCTCGTCATAGTGGGAGGATTATTGGGATAGGTGTAGATCCTGAACCAGATTAGGGTGTTACCATTAACATACCAGACAAGCATGTAGGTAATGGTGCACATGGATTAGATTTTACACAACGTGTTACTGCTAGTACATTGACGCAAGTAGTGCCTCGTCCTAGTAGAAGAGTTGTTTATCAATCCGATCGATATATGTTATTGGGAGAGTCTTTTGACAGGATTCCAGTAGAACTGGATACCGAACCACGTAACTACAATGAACACTCCAGGATAAAGATACAGATCTTTGGTAAAAGGCTATGAATTCATATATAAAATCTATACATTCTAATCAAGTCTGAAGACTTGTAGAACCACCTAAAGGGATAAAAGCCATCAGATGCAAGTGGATTTATAGGAGGAAGAGAGGAGCAGAAGAAAAGGTAAAAATCTTCAAAGCTAGGCTTGTTACAAAAGGGTTCACTCAGAAAGAATGGATCAATTATGAGAAAACTTTTTCGCTTGTAGCCATGCTTAAGTCTATCTGGATTCTCTTATCCATTGCGGCTCATTTTGATTACGAAATTTGGTAAATAGATGTTAAGACAGGTTTTCTTAATGAAAGTCTTGACGAGTGTATCTATATGGTACAACCTAAAAATTTCATAGCAAAAGGCCAAGAACGCATGTTGCGCAGGCTTAAGAGATCCATTTATGGACTTAAGCAAGCATCAAGATCTTGGAATACTCGATTCAATCAAGCTATAAAGTCTTATGATTTTGATCAATATCCAGATGAGTCCTGTGTGTACAAGAAGCGTGACGGAAGTTTGATGGTCTTTCTTGTAATCAGAAACGATGTGGGGATGTTATCTTTGGTAAAAGTATGATTATCTGGGCAGTTCGATATGAAAGACTTGAGAGAAGCTAGTCACATCATTGGGATCAAGCTTTTGTAAAATAGAAAACAAAAGATGTTGAGCTTATCACAAGTAAAGTATATCAATGACATCCTTGCTCATTTTAGCATACAGGATTCTAAGAAAGGGTTTCTCTCTTTCAGGCATGAAATCACTCTATCCAAAGATCAATGTCCTAAGACACCTAATGAGATAGAGAAGATGAAGGCGGTTCTTTATGCTTCGGCAGTAGGAAGCCTAATGTATGCTATGCTTTGTACTAGATTCGACATCTGCTTTACCATTTGCATGGTTAGCAAATATCAATCTAACCCAGGGTAGGAACATTGGACTACGATAAAGAATATAATTAAGTACTTGAAAAGGACTAAGGATTATATGTTGGTTTACCAGACAGATAGTATAGTACTGTTAGGGTGCACAGACTTAGACTTCCAATCAGACAAAGATTTCTGTAAGTATACCTCAGGATATGTGTTTGCCTTGGAAGGTGGAGCTATAAGTTGGAGGAGTATCAAGCAATTTTGTATTGCTGATTGTACTATGAAGGGCGAGTACGTGGCAGCTTCTGAAGCAGTCAAGGACGCCATTTTTCTCAGAACTTCCTATTAGATCTAGATGTGGTGCCTTCAGTTCAGTCGACTATTACACATTATTGTGACAACAGCGGAGAGGTTGCAAACTAGACGGAGCCAAGAGTCCACAAGAAAGGAAAGTACATTGAGCGAAGTATCATCTGATACAACAAATTGTATAGAGGGGTGATGTTACTGTAACCAAGATTGCATCATGGAACAACCTTGTAGATCTTTTTACATAGAGCCTACTGGTTAAGACTTTTGATAATCATATAGAAGGCATGGAAGCTAGATGTATGACAGCATGGTTTTGAATGTAAGTGGAAGATTGTCAAGATTATATACTAAAAATTATAGATTTTGTTGGTTTTAGTATTTTATTTTATTCTTTAATAAAATTATTTTTCATTTTATGAGAATCTTAACGAGCAATGTAAGTGATATCATTTTTTTAATATTATGCATGGATATCTTTTATTTTTTACAGTATTTAATCTGGTGTGTAAAGTACGGCTTGTACACAGAAGACTAGATTATTAATTTTTACAGAATATAAGTTTACAGTTCACAGTTTAGATGAAATTGGATAAACCATCGGTACAACTATAGCACAGAGTTTTAGTAGGTTTATCTTAGTTACAGGGAACAGATAATAGTGTCGTCTATTATTTTGATTTTTTGTGTTAGTACACTTTGTGTATTGAACAGGACCACATTTGGATAATTAATTTTATACTGAGTATATAAATTAATTCAAATCTCAAAGTTATTGTGAGTGCTTATACTCTTAATTCCGAAATAATTATTATTCGTGTATATTTAGTATTCGTTGTTTTGATTCATTAGAGGGTGCGATTTTTTATTGGTCAATAATTTTGGTGAGTTGGATAGCGGTATTAAATATATGAAAAATATTAATTATTGACGGGATCCACGTCTCGATTGTTCGGGATTGATAATACCTCCTTAAGGAAGTTTATAAATTTTGACCGGGTCAAACCCTATTGTTAGATTTAATTATCCGGCCGTCAATTAAGTTAAGAAGAAGGGCTTAAGAAATTTTAAGAAATCGATTAAATTAAATTGTCAGTAATTAAATTTAATTGGCAGGTATTATGAATCTTAACGTGGAGAGATGAGGTAAGCATGTAATAATAGGAGCTTGAATAATTGATTTTGAGAATGTAGTTAGAACTGCAATTACGATTCTTTAGTGGTATAAATTGTAATTTATATTTTTATGAAATTGTCTCATGGGCAGTCAGGTTTTCATAATTACATTAGAAGTCCAAATCATATTTACTCCACAGGTCTCTACTGTAGCCCTATATACATTTCACACATTATTGAATTAGAGTTTTCACGTAAATCCTAGGTGGCTAGATTAGTAGGTTCAAGATCTCGATAGAACGTAGCCCATTCTACGTTCGTAACTCTGGTTAGATTAGTAGGTTCAAGATCTCGATAGAACGTAGCCCATTCTACGTTCGTAACTCGCATCCAAAAATACAGTAGAAGGCTTGATCGGGGATTCAACTTGAAGAATTCACATTCGTGGTTGTTGTAGTAAACGAAATCGTTGTACCAGATTTCGAAAGGTATAATCTTGAATCTAACTTTGGGAGTACGAATTTTATTTTGATCGTTCGACATCAAAAAATCTTAAATTCAAGCCTATTTCGGCGATTGCCTGTTCTATATTTTTTTTATCAAAAAGAATCGTATTCAAATCAATGATCTTGGCAGTTTGCCTCCAGTAGTATGATGCTTCAAATTATGCCGTAGGAGCTGTCTTAGGTCAACGTGTCAACTATTTTCCTCATACCATTTACTATGCTAGTAAAATCCTCACTGACGCACAACTGAATTATACCACTACCGAGAAGGAATTACTAGCCGTAGTCTTCATGCTTGACAAGTTCATGTCATACCTCTTAGGTTCAAAAGTCATCATCTATACTGACCATGCTGCCCTTCGACACTTGCTATCCAAAAAGGACACTAAGCCTAGACTCATCCGATGGATTCTTCTCTTACAAGAATTCGACGTAGAGATCCGAGATAATAAGGGAACCCAGAACTCCACAGCTGATCACCTATCCTGCCTTATAGTTTCCTCATTTAGTGACTCCACTCCTTTACGCGACTTGTTTCCGAACAAGTAACTTTTTGTAGTCACCGGCACCCATCTCCCATGGTACGCCGACAATGTCAACCACTTGGAAGTCAGACTCACCCCCTCTCATTAGTCTACTATTGATACGGACCGATTTTTCTCCCAAGTCAAATACTATTTTTGAGAAAACCCGAAACTCTTGAAATACTGCTCTGACCAGGTAATACGTAAATGTGTCCCTAAATCTAAGGTAGCCAGCATTCTCACCTTTTGTCACTCTCTTTCCTGTAGAGGAAACCTTAGTGGCAAGAAGACCGCAGCAAAAGTCCTCCAGTCCAATTTCTTCTAGCCCGCTATGTTTAAAGATGCCCACCATTTCTGTCGAGCCTGCCTTCATTGCCAGCAAACTGGCACAATCTCTTCTCGAGACATGATGCCCTTAAACCCTATTCTTGTTGTCAAACTCTTCAACGTTTGGGGCATCGACTTTATGGGACCCTTTCCACGATCACATGGCTACGAGTACATCTTAGTAGCGGTCGATTATGTGTCCAAATGGGCAAAGTTGTGGCAACCAAATCGAATGACCATAAGGTTGTGGTCAAATTCCTTCAGTCCAATATTTTTAGTCGATTTGGTTTTTCACGAGCTATTATCATTGACGGTGGTACACATTTCCTAAATAAATACTTCTCTACCTTGCTTTACCAGTATTCCATCACTCACAAGGTAGCCGCTCCATATCATCCCTGGACTAATGGTTAGGTCAAAGTATCTAATAGAGAAGTCAAGAATATTCTGACTAAGACTATCCATCCCGATAGGAAAGATTGGTCAGAGAGGCTAGATGATGTCCTTTAAGCCTATCGTGTTGCCTTCAAGACCCCCATAGGCATGTTTCTATATCATCTCATTTTTGGAAAAACATGTCATCTTCCTGTAGAGTTAGAGCACCGAGCATACTGGGCAATCAAAGCCTATAACTTCGTTATGAATGATGCTGGTAACCACCAAAAACTTCAGATTAGCGAGCTCGAAGAAATTCGTAATGAAGCTTAAGAAAACTCCTAGACCTACAAAGCTCGACCAAAAGCTTTTCATGACAAATATAACTATCGAACATCGTTTGCGCCAAATCAAAAGGTGTGGTTGTTTAATTCCAAGTTACGACTTTTTTTGGGAAAGCTCCAATCAAGATGGGAAGGTCCCTTTGTGGTGACCCACGTTGCTCGCTACAGTCTTCAATCTCGTTGTAAGTCTCCCAGTACCACCGAGCATACTCCGGAATTGTTTCTCCATCACTCTTCCGTAGGGCCAGTAGTGTGTCAAAACTCTTTGGCTGCCTGCTGTTGGTTATGAACCGAGCAGTGAAGGACTCAGCCAGTTGTTGCCAGTTCATTATGGACCGGGGTGGCAACTTGTGAAACCAACTAAGGGCTGTCGCTCCCAGGCTGGATGGGAACATGCGGCAAAGGAGCGCGTCATTACCGCTCCAGAGTGCCATTGCCTGTCCGTATTACCGAACATGGCTTACTAGATCTGTCTTCTCGTCATACATTTTAAACTTGGGTGGAGAAAACTTACGTGGTGGACCAGCATTTTCTATGACTTCGGGCAATGCTGCCGCCGAGATATGTTTAAGAGCCCTTCTTACCACGTCTTGGGCTGTTCGGCCACTACCGTACTGCAATTGGGAATCCATCTTCCGTTCCAACCATAGCCGTAGGTTTTGGTTTGGATCCAGTTTGGTCCGGGCAACTCTTTCATGCCTCGGCCGAACTGACTCTGTTTTGACGGTTTTAGAACTTCTGAGGCTTTCCTCAAGTTCTCTGCGCCTCCGCCTCTGAGGGTGGCTCAAACTATAGGACTCTGGGCTCTGTTTAGTATTCTCTTGACCGAGGCTTTCTCTTCGCCTCACATGGGGTTCCCTTCGAGCATCCTGCCCCTGGATCAGTCGCTGCAGTTCATGGATCTCTCGATCGCGCTGCTCCATTCTCTCCTCCAGATTGTTGATGATTCTATTGTGTCTGGCCAACCTTTCCTCCAATCTCCCTCTATCACTTGAAGAGGGGGGGATGGTCTTTCTCTCCTGGAACTTGTGGTTAAGTAGCACAACTGCCTCCCATTATGGGAAGTATCATCCCTTCGCCTTCGCACCTCTGAAGGGATTCTGGGGTCCCTTGGCCTATCCGAAATAACAGGGATGGATCTTTGGGAAATATCCTCCCTGGTGCGGCTTCCAGTGAATCTAGTCGGAGTCTGGCTCATGATTCCATTGGTTCGAGATCGTCGTTCTCACAGACGGTGCCAAATTGTGCGTGGTACAAACTGTTTGGGCTTGTTCAGCACAATCAGGTCCAGATGAACTGGTCCAATACTGATGACCCCGAACATAGTATGGACCGAACTCCTTATCTTCCGAACTCACTGGATGCTCCTTGCTCTGTCGCCGAACACCTATAACTACCAAGACCACCGTTAGCGCCTACCGGCCGGTTATGGTTGGGAGGCACTCAGACGCTGAAGTTAGATATCTCTTTGAGAGGTTTCTAAGCAAGAGTTTTGGGGTTAAGAATTGCCTACCTCGTGGTTTGGGGGTGCCTCTCTTTATATAGGGGTCAGGACTAATGGAGGCTGAGTCCTCTTAGGATCCTACCTCATATTAGTAAAGAATTGTTTCCTATCTTGTTGATGTGATTTGTTTCCATTCATCTTGTAGATTTGTTTCCATCATGTCGTCCTGATGTTGATTTGTTCTCATCGTGTATATCTGATCAAATCGTATACAATAAAGGGCTACCCGAGAGAGAAGCACCTAGGGTTTCGCATACAAAGCTTGTTGCTCCACTGCCATGCCACCGTCGGTCATCTCTCGATCGAAAACAAGGTTAGATTGTAAATATACATTTCATTTTTGATTTTCTTTTCTAATTTCGATTTCGATTTTGATTTCGATTCTCCTCTTCGACTTTGATTTCAAAATTTTTTTTTTTGATTTTCTTTTTCGATTGTACACCGTGATTTTGCTGGTTTAGTACTTTTGTGAATTTGTTTTCATTGAGAGAAACTTTTTAGTGGTTACGAAGTGTTTATTGAATTGCCACAATTAATAAATATTGCAGTTTTCCATGGTATGTTTTGATTTAACCTCTCTTTTTTTTCATTTTATTTTTTAGTTTCTGGTGATTATGATCTTAGGTCATCTGAGTTTGTTGCGGGAGGCGTGGGGCAATAACAAATAAGTAATGAGTTTAATTGGGTTGTCTCGGTGAGGTTTTAGGGTTTAGAAATATTAAATCTTAGTTTTGGTTTTGGCTGTTCTTGTGTTTGCCTAATGGATGGCTTAGAACATAGGTTTACTAACAAAGTTGTTGCCCTATTTTTGCGAATTTGCTTAGTGGGTGGCTTTGATGGAGTCTATCCTTAGTTTGCTATTGCTGATCGAGGCTATTTTGATTTACTGGTTATGCTGTTTGTAGTAGGATGCCAAGAGTTTTTAGAGGTTTCCATGGGGCAGTTTTGCTGATGTTTTTCTCCTTTTGAACATGAGTTTCCTTGGATGATGGGCTTTAAGGCTGATTTTGCTGGGTGGTGAGGGATTGCTACCAATTTTGTTTTCTTTATTGCTTGTATTTGTTTCTTATATAACACTGGTAATTATAAAACGCGTTGTTGTTGCTTGACTAAATATTAATGCTTCAACAAAATGTATCCATACTGGTAAGTTCAATATTGTTTTAGATGGATATAAATATAAATTAGTTTGATGATGATAGCAATGAGGAGCTCGAGTTATACGTTGTTCTACAAGTGGTAATGCAAGAATTTTATCTTCTCTTGACTTTTGTGTATGTTGTATTTCAAGTTGTCATGGAGAGGTATATTACAGAGAGAACACTTACAGATAGAGTGCCAAATCGATATCAACATCAAATGGACTATATTACTCGTTTAGTGAGAGATAATGATGTGACATGTATTGAACAACTTTGAATGGATCGTCGTTGTTTCATGCGTCATATGATGTAAACCATTGGCGGGTTGAGGGCTTCAAAGTGGGTACCACTAGAGGAGAATGTCGCCATGTTTGAAAACATTTTAGCACAACATTTAAAGATACGAAACTTGAAGCATAACTATGTAAGATCAGGACAGACAATAAGTAGACATTTTAATGAAGTGCTAAGGGCCGTTTTACGCGTCCATGGTGAATTACTTAAGTCTCCTGATCCTGTCACAGAAGCATGCACCGTCCATAGGTGGAATTGTTTTCAAGTAATAAACTTTTATAGCTATTATTATTCAAATTTTCATTGTAATAAACTTTTATAACTATTGATAACAATAACTACACATTTGTCTCTACTTAAAATTGTCTTGGAGCATTAAATGACACCTGTATTAGAGTTCGTGTTCCAAAAGTTGACAAGTGCCATTATAGGACTCGAAAATCTGAGATTGCTACTAATGTCCTGGGTGTTTTCTCCCAAGGCATGAAGTTCATTTTTGTGTTGCCAGGGTGGAAAGGGTCTGTAGCTGACTCTAGAATTTTGCGAGATGCTATTACATAACCTAATGGTTTGTGTGTTCCAACTGGTAAGGATGCACAATAATTATAAACAAACATGGTTTTTAAAAGAAATGCCTAGTTTCCTAATACTTTTTAGAAGTCACTTATTACAGGTTATTATTATCTGGTCGACACTGGGTATATGAATTATCGAGGATTCTTAGCACCTTATCGAGGACAACGCTACCACTTGTCACTATAGAGGGAAGGGAGAGCTCCTCAGAATCCTCATGAGTACTTTAACATGAAACATGCACAACGCGTAATGTCATCGAGATGACTTTTGGATTGTTGAAAATGAGATGGGATATTTTGAGGAGTCACTCATTTTACCTAATCACAACCCAAATCCGTATCATAACTGCTTGTTGTTTGTTACATAATCTTATTCGACAGGAGATGACAGTAAACCCTCTTAAATCGAACCTTGATGAGACAAGAGAAAATCAACCGATTACAGGATATGAGTACATTGACACCATTGACACGTCGAATGAGTGGACTGAGTTATGAGATGCAATGTTACTACAAATGTACAATGAATGGATGGCTACTAGGGGGGCAAAGGTAGATGGAATATTTGTTTGTTGTTTCTTTTGTAAGACGTTGGGTGTTGTTTATTTTTTAGTATTTATGACGTTTGGTATTGTTTATCTTTTAGTGTTTAGTTAATGTTGGAACATATGCTTGTTGTTGTAAGACGTTGGGTGTTGTTTATCTTTTAGTATTTAGTTCTTGTTGGAACATTTCATCATTTGTAATTGTTTCCATTTTCATGATATGTTTTTTGTGTTGTGCTATCTAGAAATAGAATATTTGTGATTTTATGTTATATTCTAGGAATTGATAGTGAATCATCAAGTACAAATAATAAAGGGAAGGATGAAGTCGATAGCTCCAAACCTAGAAGAACATGGACAAAGAAGGAAGAGGAAAGTTTGATCGTAGCATTACTTGCGATTGGGAAGGAAGGGTGGAAGATTGATAATGCCTTCAAAGTCGGGTACCGTACAAAACTGGAAGACAACTTGAACAAGTCATTACCTAGAATAGATCTGCGAGGTAATCCACACATCGAGTCAAAGTTGAAAACTTAGAAGAAGCATTTCAATTGTATCCAAGCAATGCTTTCTCTCAGTGAGTTTGGGTGGAATGACGTAGACAAGACAATTGACGTAGAGAATGATTCTATGTGGGAGGCATTTGTAAAAGTAATTATATTATTTTATTTATATACATGCAGATTTCATGATGTTTGACGTACTTTATTTTTTATTGTAGAGAGAGGTCGATGCAAAATACTTACGCAACAAGTCGTTTCTATATTATGATTCTTGGATTTAAATATTTGGAAAAGATAGAGCAACTGGCGAAGGAGTAAAAAATCCTATTGCAATGGCTGAAGAGTCACTGAACAACGAAGAGGTGTTTAGTGATTGGAACATTCCTACTATAGATTTTCAGACACTGGACCCATTTGTCGCTTCAGTCGAAAGCCACGAACTTTCCCCCGCAACATTTGCTAAAAGTAAAAGCAAAAAGTGGCCTAGGATTCGAGATGATGTAGCTACTGGTTTAACAAGGTTTGGCGATAAAATTGGAGAACTAACTTCCATGACTAATGAAAAATTAGAATTCATAGAAAAACGAATAAGATATGCACATGACTTAGCATCAAAACAGACTACATTGATTGACGAGCTGAGAAAATTACCACTAGCAGTTGATGAAAGGTTGGATGTTTGTGAGCGTATAACCTATGATGCCCAGAAACTAAACATGTTTTTCAGCTTAACTGATGAAGAGAAATTACGATGGGTGATGAAGTTATTTAATAGGAAAGACAAATGAAATATAATTTGTTATACTTTTTGAAACTTATTTTGTTACACTTTTTGAGAGCTTTCTTAATGGTAGATGCTTCCCGACAATATGGATAGGGTTTATATTCCCAGCTATGTAGGCCATGTTAAACAGTTGCCGTCTTTATTTGCATTTGTAGTAGATTTTAAATATTTTGAAGTATTGATAAACTTGATTGCATTAACAAATAGAATATAATAATCTTGGTCTTCATGTATTTTTATGAGTTATTGCATTTTTATGGAATATAATGTTCTTCTTCATATATTTTTATGGGATTCAATTGTTTTAGCCACTTTTATTGCATTTTTTTGGCATTTAGCTAAATGAATTGAGCAAGTATATTTTTATAGAATATTTTGATGTACAAAGCAATAAAATATAACCTTAACCGATACTATTGAAATAATAGAATTTCATTGATTATTTTATTATTATTTCTTAGAAAATAATAATTAATTTTTGTAGAAAATAATATTACTTGAAAGAAAAAGAAAGTATTCATTATTTTTTTGGTATAGAAAAATATTTTATTATTAATTTTTTATTCATAAAAATAGTTTATTTTTTATTTAGAAAAACTATTTTATTTACTATTTTTAATTAGGTTGGGCATTATTGTCGTTTGGCCATTGTTATTGCACCATATTGCACCGAAGCGCAGCCTAAAATGGATTTTAATTAGATATTTAGGTTTATTTAGGCTTATTGGTATAATTTTTAACAATAAACCAATGAACCAATAAACCTAAATATGGCTAGCTGGCAAGCTGCATTTGCTATTGCACTGAGTTATACCTTCTTAAATGTTGTTGGGTATTATTCTCATTTCGCTATAAAATTTGTTTTTTAATTTAAGGTAAATCATATTTATATTTTTTATATTTAAAGGTAATAATACTAATATTTTTTAAATTTTTTGAAATATCACTTACAGTTTTTACATTTTTATTTTTGTAACACTTAGATCCAAAAGTTAAATTCCGTTAACTTTTGGACGAAAACACTATTTAAACAGTGTTTTTTAATATTTTTTTTGTTTTTCTTATTTTTTGTTTAATTACAAAATTTTATTTAAAAATTTTTAATTTAAAAATAAAAAATTACTAAATACAAAAA
>JAOTRH010450970.1:0-30551 GCA_034768845.1 Heliamphora exappendiculata | reverse complement strand
CCGCCATCTACATTTGGCTGCTGTTCGTCGTATCATCCGATATCTTCGCGGTTCACCTCACCGAGGGTTGTTCTTCCTAACCGGTTCTTCTCTCCGTCTTGTTGCATATAGTGATGCAGATTGGGCCGGTTGTCTTGATACTAGACGGTCTGTCACCGGGTGGTGCATGTTTCTTGGTGATTTTTTGATATCTTGGAAGAGCAAGAAACAACCTCGTGTTTCCAAATCATCTACTGAATCCGAATACCGTGCCATGTCTACTGCCTGTTCTGAGATCGTCTGGCTGCGTGGACTTCTGGCTGAACTTGGTTTCTGCCAATTTGATCCCACTCCTCTTCATGCTGATAATACCAGTGCCATTCAGATTGCTGCTAATCTTGTTTTCCATGAACGTACGAAGCACATTGAGGTCGACTGTCATTCTATTCGGGAGATCTTAGACGCTCGCGTCATTTCTCTTCCTCATATTTCTACTGATCTTTAGCTTGCTGATCTATTTACCAAGGCCATGCCACGTCCGCGCCATCAGTTTTTTGTGGGCAAATTGATGCTTCTTGACCAACTCGCATCAATTTGAGGGGGGATGTCAATCAGGATATATTTAGCATGTCAATCAGGATATATTTTGTCATAATTATGGCTTAATTGTACAGATTATTCTTTCCTTTTTGGTAGGTTAGATTGATTCTAATGGTTGATTTTTAGCTTTGCATTTAGGATGTATTTAGGCAACAATTTTGTATTGATATGGACAGTGGAACCTCAAAGAGGAGGTATTCAGAGAGAAAGGAAAATCTTGTCAAGAGAGGTTTGAGCCCCAGAGGCATAAAGAAAAGGAGTCCTCCCTCCAGCTTAAACGTACCTCAAATTTATTGCTATGCCCTTTTATTTTTTATTCGCTAATAACTGGAATGAGATCTTGATTCGGCCTTCATTTGCGTCTGATTTATAGGAGTGGTATTTTCTATCTCCGTCACCGGCTATCCATCATTCCTTCTATCTTATGTAAGCCCATTCATGTTTTCTGTTAAGATGCTCTAGTTCAATCTTCGTCGCCTTCCTCCTTTTCGAGAAAAAAAGCCTTACCTTACTTATAGAAGAGGGGCAATGCTAAATTCAATAAAGAAAGCTTGCCTTACTAATTATATCCGATACTGGTAAATGATGATTCTATCCGACTGATTAAAAGGCACGTCAGTGAACTTCCAGGACTCAAAGGCAAGGCAAGGGTATGGGGGAGGGCGGGAAGGGAGAGGTCTATTTTCAGCATTATTCGCTGCTGATGAATGATGAAAAGATATTGAAAAAAAGGACTTCCTACTGATTACTGAAATTCTTTCCAATAGTATGGGGCTTTCCAGTACCTTGGGCTGCATAGGGTTTCTCTTCGATGTGATTCGAGACTAGGTGCTGACACAGGAATGGATTCGACGATTGCTGACATACTTGCTGTTATTGTCGCTGATGAATCTTTTTTTTCCCTGGCACGGGATGTACAATCACTTATTCCCAATCTACTTATACTTCAATATAGTTATAGAGTGCCTTCTTTTGAAATGAACAAAGGAGTTGGGGAGCAATCAGCAACGGAAATGGATTTATTCTCGTTTATTTCTGGTATTTCTTCCTGTATTCCAGCAATAGAACATCTGGCTTTCTAACTCTTATAAATGTTGTGTAAAGGATTACTCTATTAGGTCTTTCAGTCAGAAGCCTGCTGATAATGGATCTGCTTGCTTGTAAAGAACCTTGTGCTTGAGCTTCACATGTTTGACATTAATGTAACTATGCCAAAAAAAGTGAATTTGTAGACAGTAATAGCATTAATTGTTTGTGCCTGATGGGTTCTTGCTTAACAAAATAAATGAGGAAACTAATTTCTATAATATCCTGAACCTGTGTAACTATAATAGAAGAACCTGATGAACACGTTTCCAATTGAGAAAGTATTGATATATTATGCGACTTTTTCTACTAATGTTATTAACAGTCCATGGAGGTATTGGTGAAGATGGGACACTCCAGTCTTTGCTAGAGGCCGAAGGAGTTCTGTATACAGGTATTTCTTATTGACATTTGGTAATGAGTTCATTATTCTTGCAAATGATATGTAACTACGCATGTTATGTTTCTATTAATTGAAGGTCCTGGTGTAATGGCTTCCAAGACATGTATGGACAAAGTTGCAACGTCTCTTGCTCTTAACAGCGTATGTTGACTATTTAATAAGTTTGATGTCCATGAAGATAGTTCCCCCCTCCTCTTAAGAACCAAAAAGATTTGTGCCAAATCAACATATGGTAAGACGAAAAAAGGCCTTGAGCACTTATCGACGTCAAGTTTGTAAAAAGAACCAAATTCTAGTATATGACATGCAGGTATCACTTCTACTAGTATATGACTAGATTCCTTATCTCAGGATGTTTGCCAGTATGAAGACCCAATGTCGAATGTTGATATCCTATAATTATTTATAACTATTGGATAACTTTATATACATTGTTGGGTTAATTTCCTAACAGCTTAAGTTTTTGGAACAATTGGTGACTTAACATGATATTAAAGCTCTAATTGTACAAGGTCTTGAGTTCGAGTCTCGTGATATGTATTTCCTTGTTATATTATTATTGTGCACCATGCGTTTCGGTGCATCTATTCAGTTCAGGTTGTTTACCTCTTTACGTGCGAAACAAGGTCGCACGTGAGGGGGAGTGCTGGATAGCTTGATATACATTGTTGGGCCCATTTTCTAATAGCTTAAGCTTTTGGGACAATTGGTGACTTAGTGATTACAATTATACTAGTACCCTGTGGACCTGTATAAATTTTATCTAAGCTCTGAAAAAATGCTTGGCATAAAACAAATAAATAGATAAGTTGGTTTACATTAAGTAGTAATTATTTTACTGGTTAGGGGAGAATTAATATGATGATTCTTTATCTCTCTACTGTTGGACTATTGCAACTTAACACATCTAAGAGAGGCCCATCTAGATTCTCCATCCGTTTTTCTTTTTTATTTTTTATTTTTAATTTTTTTAATTTTTACACATTGCACTTTTATCAAGTTACCAAACGTGTTCATAACTATAATCTTCATGTGTATGATGTACAAAAAGGTGTAGAAGTTCTCTTTGGATGCATTTATTTCATTAGCTTCAGGAGTTATTGTTCAATATATATATTAAGATCTCGGCAGTATGTTTTCTGTTTCTGCTTTCATTTATATGTTGATAAGGTTATGTAGTTTCTCGTCTAGCTATCTTATAGTTATACTATATTCCGACGAGATGGTTCAGAACCTGTTCGCCATAGGCTTAAACCTTTGTTTTGTTATCATTATGTTTCATTTTGTCTGACAAATCTTCACTCTGAGCACCAAATCTCTGTGAAAATAGCTTGCAGACTTGGGAGTTCTCACAATAGCCAAGGATGTGCGGAGAAAAGAGGATCTATTGAATATGCCCATGATTAATACTTGGCAGGAGCTGACCTCGAAGCTTCAATGTGAAACTTTATGTGTTAAACCAGCCAGAGATGGATGCTCTACTGGAGTTGCAAGATTATGGTAGGTTTACGCGAGTACTTTATTAGCGTTGTCTTGTGCTGTGCACTTGATGAAATCCTGTTGTTCTAGTGTCAACAAGTTTTTTCTGTTTATGCAGCTCCTCGGAGGACCTTGCAGTGTATGTAAAAGCACTGAATGATGGCCTTCTTAGGATTCCTCCTAATAGTTTGTCAAAGGTATGGACAAATCTAATCCATCTGCCTCTGCTATCTTAAATTGTTTAAATCTCTTCGTGGGCATTCGCATCAGACATCTTTTTCTTGTTTTAATATTCTTATCATATAATATATATGTAAAATAGAGGCTTATCTTTAGAGGCTCTAAGAGAGAGCCATGTGTCTTTTCTAGTCATAAAAATGTGCCACGTGTCTTTCTCTTTGTCCTTGCTCTATTATTTCTTCAGTTCATATTTACTTTTTTAGTTATAATTCATGTTTTAATCTGTTGGATACCTTAATATACATTGTTGGGTCCATTTCCTAACAGTTTAAGTTTTTGAAAAAATTAATGACTTAATATGGTATCAGAGCTCTAATTCCATGAGATCTTAGGTTCAAGTCTCGTGATGTGTTTTCTTCCATGAGATCTTGGGTTCAAGTCTCGTGATGTGTTTTCATGTTATATTTGTTATTATGCACTCTGTGTGTTGGTCCACTTGTTCAGTTTGTTTGTCTCTCCACGTACGAGACATGGTCGCACGAGAGGAAGAGTGTTGGATAGCTTGATATGCATTGCTAGGCCTATTTTCTAACAGCTTACGCTTTTGAAAAAATTGGTGACTTAACATAACCTATTGTGTCATCATTTTGGGGGAGGGGTGTTTCTCTCTCTGTGTCATCCCTTCTCTCTCTCTCTCTCTCTCTCTCTCTCTCTCTATATATATATATATATATATATAACTACACTTATTCTTATGCATACACAATTTGTATTTATATACTTGGATTCATGTGTTAGTTTTATTTGATTTTACAGATTGGTATGATATTTATGAGCTGAGCAGGATTTTAAAAAAAATTATAGGCGATGGAGAATATGGTAGATGGAGGCTATTACAGAAAATAAATGACAGTAGTGCCATGGATCAAAGGTAGAAAGAGCAAGATAAGAAAAGGTTGGGTTTCTTTGATTTGTAACACTTTTCCTCTTGGTGAGATGTTTACAAACGCAAAAGAAAAATGGAATTCAATTTTTGTTTGCAATTGGAAGTTGGTGGTGGCGTGACATTTGAGTTAAACTGGGTATAATAGGTGGCTTGCAATGCTGATGAGTTTTGCACAAGGGTATAATAGGTATTTTTAAAAAATTTGAAAGTTGACCTCATCAGTTTCTGTTACTATTTTTCATGGCTACTAACGGATAGGTGATTTTCATACTAAATATTAAAGCAGAATAGATGTCAGTGTCATATCAGAAAACAGAGGGGGTATTTCTGTTTTTGTCAATTATCTCGGAGGGGGTAACTATAATTTACCTTAAAAAATATAATATTTTGAACATAAATAATGGGAAGGTAAAAATAACAAGGTTCTTCAAGAAATTCTACTCAAACATATCAAATAGCTATAATGCTCAATCTAACGCCCCGATTTCGTAACCATAATAACCCAAACGGTTCGCAAGAGAAAACCCAAAAAGAGAAATATTTTACCAAAAGAAACCATGATTTGAAGTCAAAAGGAACTCAAAAGAAGTTTGAAAACCTTAGGTAAACGCCCATTCAAAAAACAGGTTTTAAGACCAAAAGGGACAAAAATCGTCTAACAAGCCAGATCGCTCGATCGGTTAAATGACCGCTCGAGCGATCTCTCTGCAGTTGGGGCATTTTTGCCCAGAAACAAAGAGACCCGAGAGGTTCACCAGACCACCTGATAAACTGCTCAAGCAGTCAAACCCTGGACAGCTTTTTCGATTTCGATATCAAAATTTTTACTTCCCACAACAAAACCCTTATAGAAGTAGCCTTTCATGTTCTTCATTAAAAAAACATACAAACCAACCTAAACGTCTTCTCATACATACAAAGAATGTGCTCTTGGCCTTAAAGCCTTACAAATTATCGAATTCAACACTTTCCTCAAATATAACTTAAATGACAACATTACAGCAAAGGTCTCTAACAATACAACTTAAGATATGCTCATAATGTCTTCAAGGATGGCGACCACATGAGATCCCAATCGTATTCCCTTTCAGAAGATAACTCAATCCTCATGATCACCTGAAATGTTGTTAAACAACATGAGACGAGGCTCGTAGAAAGTAGACTAAATATGAATATATGCATGACATACGAGGATGGTTATGTGAATGCACAGCAACTTTGTACCCCAAAAGCTAACCCTTTTGTTCTTTCAAAAACCCATTCACATATCCAGTTTTCTTTCTTTACCCAAAACTAACACACACATAATTAGTTCCTTAGTCCCATCACCTCCAACCCAACTTGGTTAATACGAATTCCCATTTCATTTCATTTCATTCCGTTTTACTTTTCACGTTACAACCATTATCAAAGTTTCTCAAAGTCTTACATTCACTAATTTCATCATATGATTTTGCAAGCCCAAGTTTATTTATTGATTTAATTAAGTAACATGCCCGGACGGCGCCTATAGACCCAGGCGTATTTATCGCCACCGGGCCAAGCAAGGCCCAACAAATAAATACCCATTCTATAGCTCGACATGGAGAGCGCACATTTTTACGGGGATTAACCCGAAGTAAGGGTCTACCTTACATTGCGCAAGTTTTCGGTCTTTCACCGAGGAGCAACTCGTGCCCAAACTTAATCATTTCATTCACATGATACCTTAATTAAGTTATTTACATTTAACTCAATACGAGTTCAACCGTCAACCCGGTTCCTCTCGCCAAACCCAACACTATTAAGGTTTTCATTACTAACAATTTGCATATCTTTATCATTCTTTTACTTGAATTAAGATAATGGAAAACAATCAATTCTCCTATCACATGCCACTATCCACATTTTTCAATTCATGAAATTAATTCAAATTTCTCAAACCACTACTACACAATTTTCATCTGTTCGTAAAATTCGTGGAATTTACTTATCAATAAAATAAATTCAAGTTTCAATTTTTCAGAAGTCCAACCAATTTTTTCATTAGGGTCTAACAACCCCAAAACCCCCAATTTTTCATGATTTTGACGATAATCAAACCCTAACCTTTCAAAATACAAGTTAAAAGTTCCCTAATGATATTGTTTAGATCAAAACACTATAAATCATTCAAACCCTCAAGATTTAATATGCTTTAATCCCAAATCATAACTTAGGGTTTTCAAAACATAGTTTTTTCACATTTTCATGTATAAACTCGAAATACACAACATATATCAAACAAATCTTCGTAGATAGTCATAGATCCTACTTTTTTTATGTTCCATCAACATGAATCAAGCTTCTAGCATGCTCTAAACCATCCAATCTCAAATCGCGCGGTCAAGGAGGAGCTTCCAACGCGCATCTTCACTCTCCAACCGTTGCTCACTCGAAAGGGAGGCAAGGAATCCCTTTTAAAGGGCCAAGGAGGGCTCCAAGGATCTTCAAGACCAAACCCTAGGTCTTCTTTTTGATTTTAGAGAGAGAGAAAGGAGGATAGAATGAATGAAAAAAACTTCAAACCGCAACTTAAAGTCTCTTCCTGACACAGACCGTTCGATCAGTCTTGGGACCGCTCGAGCGGTCCCTTTCTGGATAGCATACCAGGAAAGGAAAAAGAACATAAAAGTCCAAATTTTGTTCCGACGTCTTAAGGCTCGTTCAATCAACTTACAATAATTACTTTTCATGCGTGCCTAAACTCAAAATCCTTATCAACAATCATAACTATGATCAAATTTCAATTTCCTTGCATAATAAAACCCGCTTCCATCTTTCACCTGAAGTCTCATAACAAGTTTTTAATTAGCCTTCCAAAATAAAATGGGACAGAGTCCCTACACACAATGTCTTACTCTACTTATATTAACCTCCCTCAAAAAAAAAAAAAAAACTTATGCACTTAAATAGTATGTTTTTGCAATATGTATTAGGAAGCAATTTATTGACATAGCCAATACAAGTTATTTAACCAACATATTAAGATTCTAATAACATCTAAAATGTGGCAATTATTCCATGTTGTTAACATTGAAATTCTATCCCAACATTGTGTAGCCCATGATTAAATCTTTTTTTTAACAAAAAATTAATATGCTCAAGATTTTAGCCAAGGTTTGTCTAAATCCTTATCAACAATCATAACTATGATCAAATTTCAATTTTCTCGCATAATAAAACCCGCTTCCATTTTATACCTAAAGTCTCATAAAAAGTTTTTAATTAACCTTCCAAAATAAAATGGGACCGAGTCCCTACACTCAATGTCTTACTCTACTTATATTAACCTCCCTCAAGAAAAAAAAAAAAAAAACCTTATGCACTTAAATAGTATATGCCTTTGCAATATGTATTAGGAAGCAATTTATTGACATAGCCAATACAAGTTATTTAACCAATATATTAAGATTCTAATAACATCTAAAATGTGGCAATTATTCCATCTTGTAAACATTGAAATTCTATCCCAACATTGTGTAGCCCATAATAAAATCTTATTTTAACAAAAAATTAATATGCTCAAGATTTTAGCCAAGGTTTGTCTAAAATGCCCTTTAGGTGTTATTGAAATATTTAACATAGATGGAAATGTATTTGATTTTTTTTTTGAAAGATTGAACTTGCAAAGAAAATGATCCTGACATTTATAGTTGTCATAAAGTTAAATGTTAATCAACGTTGCATTTTTCAATTTGTTGGATGACAATGAGGGGTCATTAAAGAAAGTCATAAAGAGAAGATCCATGTTTAACATAAACAAACATAGGAGTAAGAGGATCCATTGATACACAAAGCAATTGACCATTTGACAAAGAAGCATACAAAAAAATAAAGAAAGAAATAGCAAAGAACATAATAAGATGATGAGTGCATGGGAGAATATTAAAGCGCACAAATTAAACAAAAAAGAAAAATAAAAGAAAAAATCGAAGGCTCCTATATTCAATCAAAAATAAGAAAAAGAATAGCTACCAAATATAACTTTTATTTAGTGTTAATGCCTGAGACATAATTAAGCCCTTGTTTGGCATATCTAAAAACCTGGGTTTTTTTTTTTACAAAAAGTCACCTTTTAACTTGTAGTGTTTGGCATGTTTAAAAAGTCTATTTACTTATTTTTCACTTCTTTTTTTCAAAAAAAAGAAGCCTACACACATCACAAAAACTTTTTTGAATAAAATGACTATAATATTCTTAACTACAAAAGTCAACTCAACTCATAAACAAAAAAAGTTTGCCAATTGTGGAAAATGAAGGACAACGTCTTTGTGGGAAACCATTCAGATTGGGCCTTGGGCCGTATGGATGGAACTAGGCAGAAAGCAAAGACATAGTTGTTGGACAAAACCGTCCACACGAAATCGAGTAACAAGCATTTTTTGGCCTCTGCTAAAGAGCGTTCGGAAGGTGGTCAATTTCATCCAGACATAATGCGGCATCCAGGGCGCATGTTTTTGACCTAAAATCTATCTTATTGTATTCTCTTTATAAAGATTCTCTTGTAAAACCCTAGCCATCATGCCATTAACATTGTAACCTTATTCTTGAGAGGTCAAACCTCTTATATTCAAAGCTTGCCAATTTTCGAGTCGACAGTTCCTAACAAGTTGACATAGTGGCCTATAGACAAGATCTCATCCTTCAGTGAATCTCGGGGTCAAGCTCTCGCTCAGAACTAAGGGATCCTAAACATGAGCATTCACTCTTTATCAATCATAAAGTCTGGGCACCTAATAACGAGACGGAAATTGAATCGATAGATCAGTAGAGCAAGCGAAGACAAAAACGTTCACTTATATGACTTCCAACCTCGCAAGGTTACCATTCTTGGGCCTTGGGGCACAGATAACTCAGTTTCGCCTTTACTTGCTCACTACCCGTATCTAATAAAACCAATCTCATTAGACACTAAATTTTCTAATTGTCGTGCACAAAGTGTGTAAGTTGCTTTCATCGACTGGAGACCTACCTAATAAGAATTGGGCAACGACGACTCTGTTTGCTTGCATTCTTTGTTGAAAGTGCATGCTTTCTTGGGCGTATTTTGAGCGAATAATTAAAAGTTCGTTTTAAGTAATTTAGGGTTTGACTTTTTTTCTTAGAGGGTGTTAGGGGGGCTACTATTAGTCTTTGCGTGATGGCCAAATTCTGAGGATACGAATCATGAACTTTTAGTAAATCGAAATTTTTTGTTAAAATAGTGAAGAAAAACCTTTTTGGACCAAACCGTCTAAAAGGGGCATCGGGCCTTTCAGATGGAACAAAGCAGTGGGAAGGGAGTAAAAAGGTATATATGCACAATTTTCTGAATCACGTAAACTCTTGTGTTGTGCGTTTGATTCTTTATTGTTCTTTCTTGCATATGATTGTGCGTGTTCGTGTGGGTGTTATTTCTCAACAATTGGTATTAGAGTTTCGGGTTTTGGAGGTTGAAGAACGTGTAATAGCAAAAGAAGGAAAAGTTAAGATTGATAAATTCTTTAAAATTTCCTGTTGCTGCGAAGCAAACAAGTTTGATGATTTTGATATGAAGTTTTGTCGTCTCGTGATCCTACACCCTTTTGATTGTTTTGGGAAATTAAAATTTCATTGACTCGAACTTCGCTTTTTGAATGATGCAAATCGAAAATGTTATGTACCAGAAGGATTTATATCTTCTCTTGCTTGGGAAGAAGTTGGAAATGATGTCGATTAACGAATGATAAGTACTTGATTGTGAAGCCCTATAGACCGTGCCATCAAGCCTCGCACCGTCGTTGACGTCTAAATCGCTAAGGAGAAGATGACGGCAGATTTGTTAAGGGCGTTGGAAAAAATATACGAAAAGCCCTCAGCATCAAATAAGATATATTTGATGAAAAATCTATTTACCTTGAAGATGATGGATGATGCCATTATTGCTGAGCATCTCAACGAATTCAATGCTATCACCAACCAGTTGGAATCGGTGGGCATTGATTTCGCTGATGAAATCAAAGTACTACTTCTCTTATCTAGTTTCCTAGAAAGCTGGAATAGCTTGGTCGTGGCAGTCGGTAATTCTTTGGGATCAGTGAAGTTGAAGCTAAAGGATGTTACCGGGTTTATTTTGGGAGAGGAGGCATGTAGAAGAATAGCAGGTGTGGGAAACTTCAAGAGATATTGCAAGGCCCCAAGGAATCAACGGGATGATTTTTTATCGCAGGTTAGCGATAAAAAATCTAGTGACTATTGGAACTGCGGTTAAAAGGGAAACTTCAAGAGATATTGCAAGGCCCCAAGGAATCAACGGGATGACACAAATCAAGGGGGTAAGAACATTATTAATCTTATCGATGATGACGACAGATATGCTTTGATTTGTGCCATGGATTCGCGCATTGAGTCTTGGATTGTAGACTCTTGAGCTTTATTCCATGCTAACCCACACACAAATATGCTTAGTAATTATGTGCAGTCTACAGGGAAACTTCGGCAGAGTATATCTTGGGAATGACGAAGCCTGCAGTATCATTAGGAAGGGTGACGTGCAGATCACACGAATCAATCTTGAAGCTAAAGGACGTTAGACATGTACCTAGTTGAATAAAAAACTTGATTCATCTTGCTTCGCTATCATAATCTGGGGTTGTGACATCTTTCGCTGCGGATTCATGAAATGAGCAGGGGGTGGGTCTTTGCCCGTGAAAAAGGAAGGGCACTCTATACATGTCATCGGGTTCCTATAGCAGCATAGCAGTGGCGAAATCTGGGGTTGATGCCAGTATGTGGCACAGAAACTCGGCCATATGAGTGAAAAGGGATGAAGTAATTATCTCAAAAGAAAAATTACCAAGGTTGCAGTCGATGGACCTAGACTTCTATGAAGATTTTATTTTTAAGGAGCAAAGAGTCAGTTTCACAAAGACAACGAGGACACGAAAAGCAAAACGGATGAAATTGGTGCATACGGCGTAGGAGGGCCATCTTAGGTACCCTCTTTAGGACATTACCTATATTGGTGATTCTACGGGGAAGCTTCGGTTTATTTTTGTAAAAATAAATCTAATATTTTTGGGATACTCAAACTAGAAAGCCATAATTGAGAATGAAACTGGGTAAAAGGTTGAAGTGCTTGAAATAAGATAACGATGGCGACTACTGCAGCAGTGAGTTTGAAACTTATTGTGCGGTTAATGAGATCAAGAGATAGATGATCGTTCCCATGAAGACAAGACAGAACGGGGTGGTAGAACGTATAAATAGAATAGTTCTGGAGCGTGCCAGGAGCATAAAGTTGCATGCTAGATTGCCAAAACAGTTCTGGACTGATATTGTGAATACGTTAGCTTATCTAATCAATAGGGACCTTCATTACCTTTGAATGATGGACTGCCAGAGAAAGCGTGGACAGGAAAAGAAGTAACTTTATCTTATCTACGTAATTTTGGTTGTATTTTCTATGTTCATGTAAAGCATGATAAGAGAAACAAGCTTGATTTTAAGTCTAGAAAGTGTCTTTGTTGGCTACGAGATTAATAACTACGAGTACCGACTTTGGGATTATGAAAATAGGAAATGGTTAGGAGTATTGATGTTGTGTCCAACGAGTCACTTTTGTTAAAAAAATAGACAGGATCAGAAAAAGGTAACTACAGATGGATCAAACTTTGTTGAGTTTGAAGGAATATTTAATAAGAGTTTCGTAATATCGGGATGAGAACATACAATATTAACTCCACAGACAGAGACATAGACTCCTCCTCTCATGATCATGCGGGTCAATAAACTTGTAGTGCTTTATTCACCATCATTGAATTATGTGTTCCCATAATTATCAGAATCTTACGATTCACGATTCAGTTCACGATTCGATTCACGATACATGCATGAATCGATATGAATTTATGGGTGAATCTATTTTGTAGTAGAATCGTGAATTCATGATTCGATTCACGAGTCAATTCTCTATTTACGATTCATGTAATTTTTAAAATTAGCATATTCAATAAATCTCAAATTTCGATTCACTACTCTCTTTACAAGTAATCGATTTACTACTCTCTTTTTTTTAGATTTTTTTGTTTATTTTATAAATTTCAAAAAAAATATACTAGGATTTTAAAGAAATTTTATAATGGGTTAAATTTGAGCCAAAATATCTTGTGATGAAGGTAAATATCTTTCCTATAAGATTATGTAATCATGTTCTTATTGTATATTTTGTGTTTATTTATTTTATTTCATACATATAAAGAGTTCAACATCATAGTGGTAGTTTATATTGAATCTTACGATTCTTGATTCGATTAACGATTCACGATTCGCAAAATCAAGATTTCGATTCACAATTTGACAACTATGTTTGTTCCAGACAAATAGTGGTGAACTAGAGTGTTTTGAAGAATCATTGCAGATTGATACCAATGAGCAGTGGGAGTATGTTATGGATGATGAGATGGAGTCTTTATCATCAAATTATACTTGGGAGTTGATATAGTTGGCAAAGGGTAAGTCAGCTTTGCAGAACAAGTGGGTTTACAGACTGAAAGAAGAGGCTGATGGGAGCAAGAGATACAAGACTCGACTAGTAGTTAAGGGGTTTCAGCAAAAGTCGGTGATAAACTGCACAGATTTTCTCATATGTGAAAATATCAACTATCAGATCAGTTTTAATCATTATGGCAGCGTAAAACCCACACCTAGAGCAGTTGGATGTCAAAATTGTTTTCTTTCACGGGGATCTAGATGAGGACATCTATACGGTGCAACCACAGGGATATACAGACTGAAGGAAAAGGCTGATGAGAGCAAGAGGTACAAGACTTGACTAGTAGTCAAGGGGTTTCATCAGAAACCGGTGATACACTACACAATGATTTTCTCACATGTGAAAATCTCAACTATCAGATCATTTTTGAGCATTGTGGCAATGTAAAACCCACACCTAGAGCAGTTAGATGTCGAAATTATTTTCTTCCACGGGGATCAAGATGAGGACATCTATATGGTGCAACCACAATAATATACAGTGGAGGGATAGAAAAATCTTATATGCAAGCTCAAGAGGAACTTATATGATTCGAAACATGTCCTGAGGCAGTAATATAAGAGGTTTGGTATTTTTATGGCAGGTGCAGGATTTAGTAGATGCCATGCAGACCACTGCTATTTTCAAGAAATTCTCTGCATCTTATCTTATACTATTATTATAAGTTGATGACATGCTAATTGTAGGGTCTAGAATAGATAAGATTGAGAATCTCAAGTCACAGCTGTTCAAGGAGTTTGCATGACGGATTTAGGGGTACCCAAACGGATTCTTGGCATGGGGATTAGTCGGGATAGGGTCAACAGAAAGTTGTGTTGGATAGCCTGATATACATTGTTAGGCCTATTTCTTAATAGCTTAATTTTTTCGGACAATTAATGATTTAACATGGTATCAGAGCTTTGGTTTCATGAAGTATTGAGTTCAAGTCTCGTGATATGTATTTTCCTGTTATATTTGTTATTTTGCACTGTGTATTGGTGCACCTATTCAGTTCAGTTTGTTTGCCTCTTTATGTGTGAGGCAGGGTCGCACGTGAGGGAAAGCGTTGGATAGCTTGATATACATTGTTGGGCCAAGTTCCTACAGCCAAAGATTTGGGAACAATTGGTTACTTAACTAGCTAAAGCTCTCCTAAGCAGAGTATATTGAAAAGGTGCTAAAGCGGTTGAACATGGATGATGCGAAGCTTATTACAAAATCATTGGCAAGGCACTTCGGGCTTTCAAAGGACCAGGGAGCAATTAGTGAAAAAGAGCAGAGAGGCATGGCCAACGTACCTTACGCGTGTGTCGTAGGTATCCGAATCTACCCTATGGCATATACGAGGTTAGACATTTCCTATGCAGTGGGAGTTGTTAGAGGTCTAAGTCCAATCCGGGCAAAGAGCACTGGGAAGTAGTAAAATAGATTCTAAGGTATCTTTGGGTTGCTATAGATTATGCATTGTGCTATGACGGTTCAGAGACTTGACTATAGGAATATGTAGATTCAGAGTAGTTCCTTGAAGGGTTCATATGTTAGGAGTGAGCCTTAGCAGGTGACATTGACAACATAAAAAATACTAACGGGTATGTGTTTACTTTGGGTAATGCAGTAGTTAGTTGGGTATCTAGATTGCCGAAGATTGTGACTATTTTTACCACAAAGGCATAGTATGTAGTAGCCATGTAGGCGTGCAAAGAGTTAATATGACTGAAGGGTTTTTGAAAAAGTTAGGTAGGGGACAAGATAAATGTCAGTTTTTCGGTGACAAATGTCGGCGTTCCATTTAAGAACCAAACATATCGACCTCAAATATCACTTTTATCTGCTCTTAGTTGGAAAAGAGATAATTTGATCTGGAGAAGATTTACAAGAATGAGAATCCTACATATATATTCACTAAAGTGGTAACGGCGGAGAAGTTAAAGACATATTCAGCTTCGGTCGGTCTTCAAGTTTAAAAGACGAAAGAACGGCGCGCACACGTTTTAAGAAGACAGTTTTTGGGTAGGAGAAAACTTTGAGTAGTTTTTACTTCAAGTGGGAGATTGTTGAGAATAAAAAAAACTCTAGTGGAAACCGTCCTAACAAAACAAGGTAGAAAGCAAAGACACAGATGCTGAACAAAACAGTCCGGGCGGGTTGCTCGGATGGAATCAGGTAGCGATCATTTTTTTGGTCTCTGTTAATGAGCGTTCGAATGGTAGTCAATTCTGTCCAGACAGGAACGACAGTCAGGACGCTCATTCTTAACCTAAAATTTGTCTTTTGGCATTTTTTTACAAGTATTCTTTTGAAACCTTATCCGCCATGTCATTAATGTTGTAACTTTATTTTCTCTTGAGAATGGTGAAAGTGTGAGCCCCGTGGATGTAGACACAATTTGTTGAACCACATAAACTCATGTCGTGCGTGTGATTCTTGATTGTTCTTTCTTTTGTGTGATTGTGTGTGTTCTTATGGGTGTTATTTCACAACATTAGTATTCCAAATACTATTGCTTAAAACCAAAAAGTAAGGATATTTTAGGCATTTCAACAAAAAGTAAATAATAAAAAAGCTACCCTAAACAATTTATATCAAACAATAGAACTTTTTTCCCTTCCTCTTTTCTCTAAAAATGTTATACCTCTTAAAAGACAATCTTTTTAGAGATCCCAAACAAGGCTAAGTGTATGCATGGTGTGTGTAATTTCAAAATTTGAATTCTCTTGGTATTAACGCTATTATTCCTATACCGGTAGTCATTTTGAAAAAATAGGTCTTTCCCATTGATCATGTGAATGTGAACCTAAAGTTTAGGGTTATTTGATTACATTGTTAACCTTGATAACTTAGTTCCTTGCCATATGTGAAAATAGTAAAATCTAATGAATATGCTATTATCAATGCAATTTAAATAAATATTCGGATAGTTCCTTATATGTTTTTTTAACGTAAGAGCATAAATATTAGTTGTTGGTCTCTGATTTATCATAAATTTGGAAAGAAAAATTGATTCACTTACTAATATAACATTGCAAACTTGATCTTAAATATTTTGACAACCAATTTTTGAGGCGCTTAGGAAAAAAATGGCATTTTCTAAAATTAGAAAGTTAAAATAACAATTAAAAAAGGTACAGAACCTGTGCATAGCACAGGTAGAAAACTAGCTTCAAAAATATTTTTCATGTCATCTGTGGTGCAACTCTATATTTTATGTTTTGACCAACAGCGTGTTGTATGGTCAAACATAGCTAATGCCATAGGAGGCATTGTGATCAATTGTAGATGTCAGCATGAGATTGCAAGCAAAAAAAACTTGGGAATAGCCCCGGACTTGACAATTACATGAAAACCATGTTTACTCTGGCCCCTCATTGAATTTTGGGCCAACACATCGGATGCCTAAAAGTGATTTTCACTGGTGATTTTCTACTTGTTTTTTCAGCCTAGTGATATTTATACGGGTCAATAAACCACATTACTTTTACTGTTGATAAGTTCATGATATGGGAATTTTAAAATATTGTTCTGGGAATCAGATTATTCCTCTTCCTATTGTGGAAGAAAACCATTTTTTTGTTGAAACATTTGAGTGGAACATACTGGCATGTTAGGCTTTTGTTATGGACATTTAGGCAGTGATGTATGCCTTACGTGTCAGCATAAGAGCCTACACATGCTAGCATTCAAGTGATGTTTACAGTGTGTGTGCTTGATCCTAGCCGAATGGCACTCAAAGGATTTGCGAGCATATTAATATTCTCAAGTCTACTCTTTTACTGCGATAACTATACTGCGAGCCCCATTGCTTAGCCAAGGGGGTCTTACCATTCTAGGGCACTAGCGGAGTTGTATTGTGCCATTCAAGTTCCTAAACCAAGGTGTCAAGATGGCAAGATGGAGGGTTTGCCTTACCGTTGTGCCCTGCAGGTACAAGCTTCCTTACACCAGTCCTACTGAGAGAGAGACTGCAGCATTGGGCTCATTTACGGACTCTAAAGGATCAAGATAAATTTTAATGAATTGATTACATTATGGCATAATCCTAACAGGATGCTGGGAAATCCTAATAGTTTTGGTCACGTGACTAACCTTCTATAAACAGAAGGTCTTACATCATAAGGGTTCTCATACACAATCTTCCAAAAAGATCTTCGTTGAGCGGGGAGCTTCATACTTTGAACTATGTGCTCTCTCTCTCTCTCTCTCTCTCTCTCTCTCTTAACTGGACTTCCCGCTGTCTTTCCGAGTCCTCTGAATTTCCGGTGCCTGACATGTTTTACCACTTTCTGGTGCGCAATAAATTATATAACCCCCCAATTACCAAGTTGGACAGTTGAATGTCTATCAAGAACCAGCTTACATTCCAAACTATTAATTGTCTTATGCCTATGGCACTTGTTGCAAGGTTGTTACTTTCTACAATATATTGCTCTATGGATCTTCCACACATACGAATTCAAGTGCTTATCTCAGACTAGTTATTCAGGAACATACATCTCTACTATCTTGCCTGTGTCTGAATTTGGGGAAGACTGCATAATTAATTTCCTGTTTGAATTAGCAGGCAATGCCCGTGCACGTGTCAAAATCTCATAGCTTTGTACCATTCAATGAAATATTTAGATTGGCTTTGATTCATAGATGATTATTTCCTGTAATTAAATGTGCCTTTCAACTTTCCTTTGAATATTATCAGACATATAAAAAGCCTAACATCACATTTTTTGCGGGTTAGTTTGACCACGCAGCCACTTTGGTTGTCAAAAAGGAGAAAGACAAGAAAAACTTGACAAAGAAAGAGGGAGATGTTTCTTTAACCTGTATATCTGGAAGCGTCTCTTAATTCTTTCATTTACAGACTGGAAATGAGTCTGTATAAATCTTTCACGGGAAATTAGTTTTGCTCTCTGTTATTGTTTGTACTTCCTTGTTCTAATGAATAAATAAAGCATCTCAATTGTTTGCATATGTGGTGATATATAATTTTATCATAGCAAAAAGTAGATTTATGGTAATTGACTCTTAATGCCTACTACTATGCAGGCACATGGAATGATTGAGATGCCGAACCCTCCACCAGAGCACTTAATTTTTGAGCCTTTTATTGAGACTGATGAGATAATTTTCTCATCCAAATCCTCAAATGAGAATGCGCATGGTCTTTTCTGGAAAGGACAGAGTAGATGGGTCGAAGTAACTGTTGGTGTCTTAGGAAAACGTGGATCAATGTACTCGTTGACTCCCAGTGTTACCATTAAAGAAAGTGGAGATATTCTGTCACTTGAAGAAAAGTTCCAAGGTACATCTTTATTCACCATTGTGGTTCAGAAAAGGCGTGGCTTCCCTGTCTCATCCTTGCTATAAAAGTATTTTATGTTTGCAGATTCAGAGATAGTGCTCCTACCAAGAAGTGCACCTTTTCAAAGTTTAAGAATGTTCATTCTGAGAAAAGTTTTTCATGGTTTATGTTTTTTTATTAAATTTGTCTGTCAAGAAGGCACATCTTGTACTTTAATCTTGCTATATTGGCTTGCAGGTGGTACTGGGATCAATCTGACTCCACCTCCATTATCAATTATTAGGTCTGTTGTGATGTAAACTGAGGTGCTTTTACATTAAATAATTGCTCGTATGAAAGATCATATTCTTTTGGATGGGATACTGTTACTGTACTTATGTTTGTTTGGGTAGTTTTGTAATTATCTTCGTGTCTCTTATGTAAATACTAATGTGATGTAAAGGTTATAATTAAGTCTTATTGTTTTCTCCTAATAACACTTCTCTATCTTTTTTTCTCTCTTCTTCTTTCTCTTCTCCTTTAACCATAAATTGCTACTTTACAATTCAACTGTTACATTATCCGGTTGTTATTTCATCATTAGTTCACAAAGTGAAGTCAATAATCTTTTGATTTTCTTTGGAGCCTTGGAATGATTTCTATAGTAATACTTTTTGCCAGATTCATGGCTAACTTTTGAATTCCTTAATCTGTGCTACTAGTGATGGTGATGATGGTGATCATAAAATTTGAGGAATTAATTATCGAGCAACTCTGCAGTACTTGTCTGTTGAGATGAAACTTCACTTTGTCTTTTGCATTTCTGCATGTGATTGAGCATATTGCGGCATTTCAAAGATATCAACTTTATGTTCTTGTGTTACTTTTTCAAGTTGTCCCACTAGAGAGAGAATTTGTATTTTATTGGAGTTGTCAAACCAAGTACTTGATACATTCTGTAGAACTATTATTTTTCATCTAGATATCAAATTCTCATTTTTTTCCCTGCGTAATTTACATTCAAACAGTGTATTTTTTAAGGAAAATACCAAGTGCAGGTAATTTAACTGGTAAAGGCTCCAGATATTTGTCCCCCAGACCTAGAATTGAATCTTGTTTTTCCTGGATTTTTTGTTTTGTTTTGCTTTGTATTTTTGTAGTTTCTTTCTGGGTGGTGGGGGGCAGGAGGTCATAGGCAAATGAGGGTGGATTCCAAAACAAGACTTGTTGTCCATTGTGTTTCATCATGCATGTATCTGCGTTCCTTAACACCTACTCACTCACACTTCTTCATCTATTCTTTTCAAGTTTCTCATGTTTTATCTTTCCTTCCTTGATCAGTAGTGAAGCCTTGGCAAGATGTAAACAACGCATTGAACTCATAGCAAACACTCTGCAGTTAGAAGGATTTTCACGCATTGATGCTTTTGTTAACGCCGACAGCGGTAAGGTATATTGATTTCTTGATGTCACTGGACAAATCATCTTATTTCCCTTCGCTAAATTACAAATGTGGGCAGTACTAGCAATTTATTTCTTTACAAATAAATAAGGGAGCTCATAACCTCATGAATCATAGTAGTACCTAATAGCTAGCATTAAGGAAATTACTTTTCAACATTTCAGCATGTGTAAAAATACATATATCATTTTTAAATGAGTAAAATTATTTAATTTTTGATGAGCCTGCATCTGCTAGATAGGGTGTATAACATATTCTGTGTGCATCAAAGTGCATGGCTAATTTTGACTTATATTTGGATTCAAACTGTCAAAGTTTTTTGGCCAGTGCCTGGTGAACTAGTAAAAGCATGGGCTGACCAAAGTAAGAATGCTACTTTCAATCTATGGGCATTCATCTTGTGTGTATAATGCCAAAAGATTGGCCTGAAAACTGAACCAGAATGCCTTCATAGCTGGCATTAGTGACAGAGTATGGGGTAACGGGCCCTTCTAAATTCCCTGGCTGATAATCCCGTTATTTATTTGCAGGTACTTATCATAGAGGTGAATACTGTGCCCGGAATGACACCTTCAACTGTTTTGATTCATCAGGTAATGATGAGATCTCCCATTCACATGATGCAGTATTCACTATTCACATAAAGAGTTGGATTTTGAAATGTAGAAACTTGTGTTGGAAACTTAGTATGGAGAAATCAACATGATTGCACAACTGAACTTGAACTGTGATCATGTACATAAAATCCTGGCAATCATTTACTGGAACAAGTTTTTGTTACAATTTTGAAGCTTTAGTCAAGTAAGTGTAGTCATCCAGTTTTTTACTTGTCAGAAGGAGAAACAAAAAGTGTAGTCATTCAGTGTTTATTAAGCAATTATACTGCCCAGAGATACTACTTAGCAGTGACCCCTAACCTGTTAGATCTTGTTCTATTTTTATCAGGCACTGGCAGAGCAACCTCCTATGTATCCCCATCGATTCTTCCGCACTCTGCTTGATTTGGCATCCGAGAAGTCTATGTAAAGTTCTACTTGTAAAAATATCTCACTTGTTTCCTCGAAAGCATTTCGTCTTGTATAATTGATTTAGATTCTGTATGGGGAAAAAATCAAAATAATAATCTTCTGCCTATGTTTACATTAAATGTTGTCTGCATTTCATGATGAACCATTGAAGTGAGGGGATGAGACCTTATAGCTCACTTTTAGTAAAAAAAATTTTGATAAGCGTTTAATTTTATACCCAAAAAGAAATTTATAATGAAGCTCAGTACACCTTCTAAGGCCGCATATCCACTTTTGGTAAAAAAGAAAACACCTAGCTTTCAGAAAACTCAACTCTCACAACCCGTGAGGCTTTAGCTTGCATTTGTGTTGCCAATATCATTGTAGCTCAATTGTTCAAGTACTATCATGAGTCATGACCTTACAAAGGAGTTGGATTTAATCATTTGACTCTCCAAATGATTCTTGTATGGGGAGTGGCCAGCATAGGATCTTGGCACATGAAATGACTTCACCATCTACAACCAAAAAGAAGACAAAAAAATGTGTCCTAAGTTGGGCAGGAAATGAACGAAGGTGCACTAGGGTTCGAAACATGCTTTTCAGTAAATTGCTAAAGTTTGTGTTTTACGGGTTGAAAATGGCAGTCATTTTGCTTTGCATTACAGTTTCCCAAGGTTGGAAATCATATGCATGCATTGTACCTTTGCACACTTTGAATTGCATCACAAGAAAATCTTTAATGATCAACCATGCTTTATGTCTACAATTAGCTCTCACTTTTTCATATTATGCAATGTATAGAAAGCAGGATTATTTGAAGAAGTAATAGGTAGTATAATGGGAAAAAATGAGTTAAAGTATACAATATTGTTATTTGTGACCGCACCAAAAATATACATGCACGCCAATGTCATAATAGACACATGGGAAGCCTTTTCTTACACTAATTGGTTTCAATAAAATGGTGGAACTTGACTCGTTAAGTGGTGTCTGAGCCATGGATTTGAATCACGGAAATCTCATTGTGAAAGCGGTTTTATTAAAGTACAGAATAACAGTCCTTTTGACCGTTCTACAAATAGATTAACAGGTAGTCCTTTCGATCGTTCTACAAATAGATTCACATGTCCGATCGATGTCGAATGTTATAAAAGACATAAGCAAAGTCCTTTCTAATAACAATTGGTTTTGGGAGAGATTTAACAGTTATTTGAGCATCAAATCGTTTGCAGTTGCAATGTAAGGCACCATAGGGTTGTGGTTTTTTGGGACAAAAACTTCAGATCTCCTCTAGAAAGAAAATCTGTCAGCGGTAGGTGTTTTGATCAATTTAGGTATCTTTCCTTGTGAACTTGATTGATGACTTATTTTCAAAGCCCTGACAAACATACTTCATTGTTTCCGTGCGGTTTTTCCTTTTCCCTCAATTATTAATCGATCTTTACTTACGGAGTTGTTGGGGAACAGAAATTAAAAAAGTCATTTTTGTGGGTCACTGCTGATAAGAGGAGACTAACAAGATCAGAATTACTGTATGCAAAAATTATACACAAAAAAGTACTCTGAAAAATTATTAGAGTGTGGCGATACGTTAAAGGTTGTTAACAAAAACTATGCACAAAATAGTACTCTGAAGAATTATTAGTGTAGCGTTTCATTAAAAGTTGTAAAGGTTTTCTAAGTTAGTGATATCTGTTGTCCTAGAGATTGTCTTGTATTCGATATTATCCATACAATTATTTCTTATTCCATATATATTTGGATTGGCAAGGAAATATGAGCCCACTATGAAATTATTTTTTATAGGTTTTATAATTACATGAGATAAGGCTCATGGACTTGGGGGTTTTTTTTTTTATGTTGTATCTATGAATAAGACACTTGTGAGAGTTTTAGGAATATAAAAAAAAATAGAAAAACTAAGTAGTAGAGAGAAGGGATTGGGTTGTATGTTTTCACATACGACTTAATGTATTTTTCACTCTCTCTCTCTCTTATTGATGTAAGTCGGTATGAATCGAACCATATAAGTTTTTCGTATTAATGATTTTTTTTATTTTTGTGCATGAATATTTTCTTTCGATAGGATTAAAAAATTAGCGATTAAATTTCAACAATATCTAAGTATTAGAGTACCTACCAGATGCAGCATTCAATATTAAATTGTAATCAAAGATCCATCTTTTAGTTGTAGCTCTGAAACAAATACTCTTTTTTCTCTAATAACTGCACATTATTTTTCTGCATTAAAAATTGTGGGTAGCTGTAGCAGAGCTGCACGCGTGTGGTAGAGGGTAGAGCTGGATGGAAAGCGACTTGTGGTGCTAATTAAGATAAATGTGCACCTAATTATTCTCGTGTTTGAGGCCTAATCCCATAAATGCAGACCTAATTAGTCTTATGATGAGAGGTCTAATTCCTAAAAGAATCACAGTGATGGAACACAACACCAGCCACCTGGCACCAGCTCATGATCTGTGCATCTCGTTGGTTGTTATTGGATAAACGCTATTGTTATTAGTTTATAAACTGTAATTTATAGTAAAAATTGTAAGTATTTAATTAAAATTATAGTTTATAATTAAAATAAAATTAAAAATTAAAAATTAAAAATTATAACAAAAGTTATTAATATTTTAAAAAAATTATAATTTATAATTAAAATTAATAAGAAAAAGTTAAAAGCCAATAGGCTTCGCCAGACACTCCCATTAGATGAGTCTTGTATTTTGTGGGCTCATCATATAGATGTTGGGTTTGTTTTGCGCGTGCATTTGGATCAGAATTGTGGGGCCCAAAAACAATTAGGGATTGTTTGGAACTATTGGACTACGAGAAGATTGTGGATTTTACTGAGTCAGAAGTTGTTATTTGGATATAATAAAATGTTAGTGTTTGATATTGTTAAAATTAATAGTTTATAGATTGTAACTTATAACAGAAATTATGACTATTTAGTAAATATATTAGTTTGTAGTTAAAATAGGAAAAAAATATAATTATAATTTATAGTAAAAATTATGTTATTTGAAAAATATTTCACATTTGTTTTGTGAAGTTATGCTCAATAAAAATTGAATTATTAATATCCGATTCAAATTTTATTAACATAACACATTTTGAAAAAAATAATTGAGATTAATTAAAACATAAACCCTAGGGTTGAAATCTCGCCTTTCTAAATATGTTTTTTTTCTTTTCATACTTCTTTTTTTGAAAGGAGCAACTGAGATTAATTCACCTTTAGATTTACATTCAAAATTTTAATTTTTTGAAAATATCTTCTAATGGTAAGTATTAAATCTCCATAAAAAAAAGTTGAGATGAGATTTATTTTAATTACCATTCTCCTCATTCTCTCCATTGCTCGACTCATTTACCTTCCTCATTTCATTCTTTTTTTAGGCACTATCATTGTGGCATTAGTATCGCTACATTACCATTAAATGCTACATTGCCATTAATTTATGTTTGTCAATATATATATATATATATATATATATATATATAGAGAGAGAGAGAGAGAGAGAGTGGGATCCGAGTTTTCTGACACAACATTGACACAACATATACTACAGACATAACTAGGTTTTGTTGGAGGATGGACTTTTCTTGCACTAAAAGATTGGACGAATTCTACTTCTCACTTTGAAACCTAACACAAAACATGGAAAATGAATAGTGGTCTAAGTTAAGGTCATCCAATGATTGATATTGGCTGTGCCATTAATTTGTGCACAATATGTAATGCAAGGTCATTTCAGTTCCAACATCCATCGTATGTATTCTCTACCACTTCTTTTTCGTGGCTTCAACCTTCCACTGTTAATAAAGCATGCACCACGCATGTCTTTTTCCCTCCATTATTTGCCACACAATACATTCCTCACAATCATACATTTGTGCCATTGCGACTATTGAGAATTTTGACTCAAATCCTATTTTAGTTAGGATAGACTTCTAGTACATTATATTTACATCTTATTTACATCAATTTGTCTTTTTAAAAAGTTTTGAAAAATGTGAATTTACACAAATTTAATTAGTTTTGAACTTAACTAGCACAACTATGATTAGATTAGGTCTCTTTTCTCTTCTATAAATATGATGTAACCTTAGATTATTTGATGTATAAGTTGTTTGAAAAGAAAATTTGTGAGAGTTGAGTGATTTGTAATCGTTATTTTATTTATTGAATTCTGCTACCCGTAGACATAGACAAATTACCGAGATACGTAAAATTTATCTCTTTGTAGTTTGTTTATGATTATTCTGGACTTAACTAATGGTATCAGAGTTTTGGTTAAAACTATTTTTTGCTCTCTGTTTAAAATTCAAAATGGTTAAAATTTACTTTTGAAAATTGTAAAAGTTTCGTCTCGTCAAGACAATTCCACTGGTATATTATACGTCAAAATCGAAGGTCCTACATTCCCTCGCGCTTGGATTAAGTCTCTATAAAAATTTACGGTATGCCACACGGATCCTTACTCTACTATTTTGGAATTGCTAACTCTGCGCTTTGGTTGATTATTGATCTGATTCAGTTGGAAGATTTCGTGATCCGTGCGTATTAGAGTTCTGCATGTTTGCCTAAAAGGTTAAATTCGCTTTTTGTTTTTTTTTTTATCAGTTCTTTATTTTTGTATAGCCTTTTTTGATCAAGTCAAAGTAGTTTTTATTGTTTTTTGTTTTCATTCCGAATTTAACTGCGATATCAAATTTAATTAGTTCATCTTTTAAAATTTTATTGTGCATTATTAGAGCATAAAAATAGTTATTTGTCTTATTCAAGCGCCAAATATTGTTTGTGGTGGAGCTTGAGAATTTTGATAGCCGAATTTGCTAAGAGCTTTGTTTGTTGGTTCGAGTTTGGTTATTTGTATCCTTGATTTATATTCAAAAAATCGTCTATTTGAATCCTATAAAGAAGTTAAAAATTTGAAGGCTTTATAACGGATACAGTCTATTTTGTTTGTCTGGAAGAATCTATTTTGTTCATTATGTGAAGTTTCATTTTCAAGTGGAGTTTGTTTTCAGATAAAATTTGTCAATATATGAATTTTGTATCGGTTATCTAGTTGCATTTATTGGTGGATGATATGCTAACAGCTTGTATGACAAGATATGCCATTGGGATTAAGTTTCAATACGACTTGAACTTGATAAAATTTGGTATTTTAAGTAACCGTTTCACCCGGTTCACATTTGATCTTGACGTAATCTGTGCATCTATTCGTATTTTGTTTAATTTTGAAATTTGGCACTTCTTGAGACATTTAGCGTTTCAAGACTCATTTTGAGACAATATTAATCTGCCAATATGTTTGATTTGAAACTTTGATCACTCCAATTGAATTTGGCGCCACAAAGCATATTTGGATACAAATTTTATCCGTTGATTTGTGCAATTTAAAAATTCGAACACTTTTAGTACATGTGGTGGCAGTTTTGGTATGTTGATTTGTTTAGAAGATAGATTTTCGCGAAGGTGAAAATTGTTGAGAATTTTGGTTCAAATCTTATTTAAGTTGGGATAGACTTCTAGCATACCATGTTACTACATCTGATCTACGTCAATTTTACTTTTTGAAAAGTTTTGAATAATGTGAATTTGTACAAGTTTAATTAGTTTTAAACTTGACTAGCACAAGTATAATTAGATTAGATTTTTTTTCTTTTATTAATATGAATGTAGTCTCAAATTATTTAGTGTACCAGTTGTTTGGGAGGAGAATTTGTGAGAGTTGAGTGATTTGTAATCGTTTCTCCATATATTGAATTCTACTGCCCGTAGACGTAGGTAAATTGCCAAACTACGTAAAATCTGTCTCATTGTGGTCTGTTTATGATTATTTTATACTTTTTTGCACAACAGTGACAATATATATTATGTACTAACACCTCACATGCAAAACATTAGCATTCCTAATTTACAATACTTCTCTATAGAGAGGACACGTTTTATGGTGGCTATGGTAACAAAGTTATGATCGCGTGACAGTGAACCTTTCCCGGCTTTTTTTTTTGGGGTTATCTCGGGATGTTCGGGTCATTCTTGGCTTTATGCTATTGATCGGATTAAATAGGCAGATATATATAAAGCCAATCAATCGGATTAGATTGGCAAATGGATGAGTAAGGGTTAAGAATTTTTTATTTTTTATTTTTTATTTTGTTAAAGTTAGAGCTTGTACTATCATATATCGAAGAGAAAGAGAGGTGAGATTACCCCAATCACTCACAATGGAGCTTGAAATTGTAACCACCAGTATAAGAAGTTAGGCAATGGCATTAGGTTACAAAGGTTTGGCAAGAATTTGTGCTCCAGAGTGGAGCAAAAAGCAATTCAAACTTAATTATGTATTAGGATTAAGAAACTAGCTGTCCTTGAGAGGGGAGCAATAGCATGTTAATCTTAATTATGTAGGTTTAGTTACCCAGCATAAAACCGATTTTATTTTTTATTTTTTTGGGTTTTAAGTTAAATAAGATGACTAAATGACTGTAAAAGAAAATACTAATTTAGTGACTTTTTTTTTTCTTGATTTGTTTTTCGTTCTTAACAAAAAGGTAAGAAAGAAAATTCAACTCTAAACCCATTGTCGAGCATAATCATAGTAACACTTCACTTGCAAAACACAAGCATTGAAAATTTACATTACTTTCCAGTTTCCAACAGACCCACACATTCATTTTTTACATATTTTTCGTAGATGTTTTGTATGGAGGTCCATTTTGATCCATAGAAGGTTTCATTAATTCAAGCTTCCTAGTACGTACCCACCACAAAAATGTGATCAGATGGCGAGCACGAGCCCCGGCATCGATCGGCAGACGAGGTCCTGGGGCTGGCTCTGCCACCGCGTCGGACTCTGGTGTCCGATTAGCTCCGTCACGGTGAGCCAAGTGTTGAAATACTCCCTAAACTGCGTGATCAAACCATCTTTCAGCGTCCAAACGTGCACCCAATACGTTTGTTCTCCTTCCCAACCCTCCGCTATCACCCGCCCGCCGTCGATGGCGGTGATGCTCCTCGGCTCGAACTTGAACTCCGCTGGGGCAGACTTTCCGGTCAGCACCCTCATCATGTGCTGGCAATTCGGAGGCCCATGGAACCACCATTCTAAGTCAGTGGCCAGAAGTCTAGCCACCGTCTCCGTCTCGCCGCTTGCCAATGCCTTGTAAAGGGCATTGACGACAGCCTCGTTTCGGTTTTCCGGCTCAGACGCCACGGAATCAGCATTTGGAACAGCCATTTATTTTGGGGGGGTGGGGGATGGAAGTGAGGTTAGAATCAAGTGAACTTATTACTTACTAGCAAAGAGTGAGTGCAGGAAATGAGTTTGAATATTCCTGATGATTTCTTGCATTGGAGCCTTTATATAGTAAGGGGAAGAAATAGTGAGTGAGAGAGAGAGAGAGAGAGAGAAAATGTGGGACCCAATAAGTTGTTTGATGGTGACTTCGACCAACCAATGGCCTGGATTTGCTCCTCAAACGCATGTATTCAATGTGAATTTAGTTAATATGCACCGGATTTTTTGTTAGAAAATTCTCTCTTAGTACCAAAAAATTATATGTTTCTTTATTTAATTACATTTAGAACAGTTGAATTTTTGTGTTTTGAGATTTTTATATAATTTAACTGTTTTTTAATAAATTGAACCAATGGAAAAATATGAAATGTTTAAAAATTATGTCTTAAAATTCTCATATATATAATTTAATAATTATATATATTTATGATTCAACGATTACTTAAGTTTATAAATTTAACTACAAAAACTCGTAACAAAAATCCACGTAATTCATAATATTATCTAAGCTAGCCAACATTAATTTCATAGCTTTTGATTTAACATTTCACATAATTTATAATAAAAATCATAAATATTTATAATTTAAGCCATAGTATTTATAAATTGACATATGGTACACCACAAACATAGAGTGTGGACAGTAACCTTTCCTTTTAATTAAGCTCGACATCAATCTAAAGAAAGAGATTCATAAATTAATAAACAACTGATTAAACAGATTAAAAAACTTATTAACTCCAATGCTTGTCTGGAAACAATCGACGGAAACAGTAGGCTCAATTTGATGGTGACTTGAAACATCCAATGGCGTAGATTTAATCCTGAGATGTGAATCTAGTTAAGAAAAATGTTAAATGCATAGATTCGAACACAGAATCAGATACATTACTTTCACACGGAGTATGTTTCACCATTGTGTAGGATTCACTTTATGTAAAAATAGTGTATTTAAATCTGTGTTCAGTAGATGTGCATATAGCAAAACTCGTTAATAATACAGAATTAATCTCCACACCAATCTCAAGAAAAAAAGACATAAATAAATTAAAAAAACAATATGAAAAAGTAGATAAAAACTTTAAAACTCAGTGCTTGTCTGGGGACAAGCAATGGAAGTTGTAGTTTGCACCGGAACCAGATAGATACAAACCCAATTAAACAAACTTTTCAGAAAGAAAAGCATTTCATCCATGGTTCTATTGAGTAGGGTGGAAAACATGGCACAAGAAATTGATTAGTAAAAAAAGGTGATGAGGTGAATAAAAATAATTTAGATAATTATTTTTTTTCTTAATTGTAAAGTTTGTAAGAAAGTAAGTAGCTAGAAAATCTAATTTTTAATTTCTTTGTGGTGCATGATCCTATAGTGTTTGTAGGATCTGTTTGTCATAAAAAAAAAATTGCAAAAAAAATTATTATTATTGTGAGACTTAACCTTTTTTTTTTTTGCAACTAAACACACATGTGGAAAAATAAAATGACTAATTTTTTTTTTCTTTCCTGTCAAGTAAACGGAGCTAAGCTTATATTTCAGTCACTTTTATTTTTGTTTGATTTTTAAAAAGAGGGCAGCTGCAGTCAAACACTAATTGTGGCCAGAATGACCGAATGCACTTGTTAAGTGTAACCAAGCGAGAGATCAACGTCGTCATATTTGGGTGGTAATTAGTGTACTGTATTTATACTACTCATCTCTATGAAGAGTGTTTTATACCTCACACGATACCAATGGTTATTTTCATGTCCACGATGATCTTTTTCCAAACACACAGTGCTAAAAAACTTATTAGCTATGTTGATTGAACTAGCTAGGTCCCCTCGTGTATTATGTGTAACATAAATTTGAGCAAGGAATTCAAAGAGTCTTAATTAGGATTAGCTTGGAAAAGGATTTAAAGTCTAATTTATTTATTTTTTTAGCTTAAAGTAAAAAAAGCCAAAAAAAATTATTTAAAAATCTTAGTTTTTGTCTTTTAATCTTTTAGTCTTTTTGCCTTTTTTACATACAATCCCAAGTCTTCAAGAAGACCCTCTTGACCTCCCACGACCTTGACTTTTTAGAGAATTTCGTTCTTATGTCGTAGGACTTCTAGCTCAGTAGTCCATCGGGTGGGTTTGTTTATCCTTATAGTTTTAAATGTCTTCTTGGATAATAATGGCAGTCCTTAGGCACGAGATGTACCTTAGGGAAGGGGGGGCGATTCCCTAGACATAATCCTTTTAGGAAATGGCACTTTTAAGTGTCTTCTTGGATAGTTATAGCGGCCGATAGGCGCAATATGTACCTTTGGGAAGGG
>JAOTRH010450960.1:0-30551 GCA_034768845.1 Heliamphora exappendiculata | reverse complement strand
GTGCCCACTCGCCGGGATCGTCGTGTGCGTCGGGATATACGTGAGAAGATCATTGAGTCGTCTCGGATCGTTGTTCTACTTACAAGTTTTTTGAAGGTATATTTAATCTTAATATATCTATTCATTGTTATAATTTTTCATGAAAATCGCATGCGCCGTTTTTTACGATCTCGGCGCCGATTCTTATTTTTTCTTCCGCGTTCCAACAGGCTTATCACAAGCTACTTATATTGATACAGTCCTTACTCATTTTAGCATGTAAGATTCCAAGAAAGTGTTTCTTCCTTTCAGGCAAGAATCACTCTATCTAAGGATCAGTGTCTTAAGACACCTAATAAGATAGAGAAGATGAAGGCGGTTCCGTATGCTTCGGTAGTAAAAAGCCTCATGTATGATATGTTTTACATTAGGCCCAATATTTGTTTTGTCGTTGGCATGGTTAACAGAAATCAATCTAATTTATGGTATGAGCATTGGACAGCAGTAAAATATATAATAAAGTACATGAAAAGAACTAGGAATTATGTGTTGATTTACCAGGCAAATGGTCTAGTACTTTTGGGGTACATAGACTCGAATTTTTAGTCAGATAAGGATTCCCAAAAATTTATCTCGTGATTTGTGTTTACCTTGGAAGGTGAAGTACATTGAATGCAAATATCACCTGATGCGAGAAATCGTACAGAGAGGTGATGTAGCCGTGATTAAGATTGCATCAGGAGATAACCTTGCAGATTCTTTTACAAAGAGTTTACCAGCTAAGACTTTTGAAAGTCATGTAAAGGGAACGTGATTCAAATATATTACAGTATAATTTTGAGTATAAATGGGATATTATAAGAGTTGTATACTAAAAATCATAATTTTGATTTGAGCATTTAATTTTATTTTTTAATAAAATTAATTTTTCTATTTTATGAGAATCTTAATGAGCAATATATCTGTTTCATTATTTATTTAATATTATGATGGTTGTCTTTTATTCTGCACAGTATTTAATCTAGTGTGTAGAGTTCAGCTTACACATGAAAGACCAAATTATCAGTTCTTGGAGAATATAAGTCTTTAGTTCACGGCTTAGATGGAATTAGACACACCATCAGTACGGCTATAACACAATATTTTAGTACATCTGTCTTGATTATGGGGAACGGTAATTATTTCGACAATTATTTCGACTCATTGTGCTAGTATACTTTGTGTGTATTTAACATGATCAAGTTGGGGTAATTAATTTTATACTGATTTTATAAATTAATTTACACCACATGATTATTATGAGTGCTTATTCTCTTAATCCCAAAATAATTAGTATTTACGTATATTTAATATTCGTTGTTTTGACTCAATCGAAGGTGCGATCTCGTAATGGTTTATAATTCTGGTGAGTTGGATAGCGATATTAATTATATGGTGGATATTAATTATTGACAGAATTCAAGTCCCAAATAATCGAGATTAATGATACCCCTTTAAAGAAATTTATAAGTTTTGACCGAGTTAAACCCTACTGGCGAATTTTATAATCTGGCTGTAAAATAAGTTAAGTAGAAGGCCTTAAAAAATTTTCAAAAAAATTGATTAAATATAATTATCAGTAATTTAATTTAATCGATTGGTAACTGTAATCTTAACGCGAGGAGAATAAATAAGTATTTAATAATAAGAACTCGAATACTGCGATTTTGAGAATAAGGCTAGGAGTGCAATTATAATTCTTTTGTGAAATGAATTATAATTTATATTTTTATGAAAATTTTTCTAGATTGAGGCAAGATTTCATAATCACATTGGAAGCCCATGTCTTATTTATTTCACAGGTCCCTACTTTAGTCTATTTATAAGATTTTCCATATAACGTTATAAGATTGAGGCAAGATATGAAACCAAAGAACAAGCGACTGGACAGGTTTTGAAGAACACGATAAATCAAAGCTCACACTTTGTTCGTGTTTAGCATTCGAAAATACAGTAGAAAGCTTGTGTTGGAGATTTGACTAGAAATCAAAATCGCGATGGATCGTTGACTGAAAATTATTGCAGCAACCGAAATTATCCAGCCAGATTTTGAAAAAGTGTAATTCTAAAACTAACTTTGGGAGTATTACCGGTTTTATTTTGATAGTTTGATATTAAAAGTTTTAATCTGGAGCATGTTTCGGCGATTGTCTGTCCAGTTATTTTTTAACTAAAATAATATATATAATTTTAGGATCTTGGCAGTTTGCCCCAACAAAACCCTTGTTGAGGAGATCTATTTTCATTCTTGTGGCGTTGCAAAAATCGAAATATAAAACTATCAAAAGTGGAAGGAAAGCCACCAAAACTTAGCTCTCCAACATTGGAGCGGGGAGAGAGAGAGAGAGAGAGAGGACCTAAGTCTTCTAAGGGAAGACATAAAGGGCGGAGCCCACCCCCCACTCACATATATCCAAAACTCAATTTTTAATTCTATAATGTATTTTTAATCCACATACATGCATTAACAACTTTAAAATTAATATTTTTAAATTTATATTATTTCAAAATTAATTTCTCCAAAATTATCAAATTTTAAAATTATCTCTGAATTAAAATTCACGAATCTCCATATATATTTGAGGATTCATCCAAAATTCAAATGAGTTACCGGATTCACTGACCACCACGCATATGTTAATCTACATATATTACGTAATTTACAATTAACCAAAGTTAATTAATAAACATATTAAAAATGCTCGATCAAAACAGTTTGGACCAGCACCACCACCGTCGGCCAAAGAGGTGCCGCTGGCGCCACCGCTTCAGCCACCTTTAGGCGGCTTTTGGCCCCTCCATCGTGCTCCATTTTCGATGATATTTTTTTTTTGAAAAATAACTCTCAAAAAGTACTATTTTCTTGTCAAAAAATCAGACCGAAAGCAACCGAAAAAAAGCTTTTGATAAGGCTCGAACACCCTAGCCGTCGCCCGTTTGGGCTTTTTCCATGGTGGTTTTAACTCCCATTTTTTCTAAAAAATAGCTATCCAGCAACATGATACTTCAAAGAACGCCTCGAAAATAGTTCGAAGATAGCCCCGATGGGCAGCCACTGGCGTCCTGTTTGTCTCCTGTTATGTGGCTGTTTTTTCTTCGATTTTTTTTTTGTTTCTAACCATTGTTTTCCAGCACTATACAATACTATTTTATACCTAAAAAATTTCTCAAAAAATAGTCCCAAAAAATCAACAAAATCGGCCCCGAACCACCGCTGGCAAAGTCGCAGGTGATAGCTATTTTTATTGATTTTTTATGGATATTTTTGGACCTATTTTGTTGCTGTTTTTAATACATAAAACCTGCAGAAACTCACTAGAAAAATCTATTTTATAACCGTTAAAAAAATCACCGCGATCCGTGGCCCGTAAATACCAAAACTACCGCTGGTGCCACCGTCTGTTCTTCGTGTTATTAGAAATTCAGCATATTATTAAATATTCTAAAATAATATTTAAAAATAAATAATAGTTATTACATCAAAAACTTACGTCGCGTAGGTTCACATTCGATCTACAAAATCTTAAATTATCACAATCAACCATCGTGATTAAAAAATTAATTATAATCATCATCCAAACCATTCAATCAAACATGAATAAAAAGATAATTATAAAACCGAGATTAGAACGCCTACAAAATAAAATTGAAACAGTTCTAAATCTATCCGACCCCGATAAAAAGTAAACAAAAAATAAAACGGCTTTGATACCAATTGTTGGAGGCAAAACTGCAAATATTATTATTTTTGTAAACAATTTATGATAAAAAAAATAACAGGACGGGCAATCGCTAAAACGTGCTCCAGATAAAACTTTTGATATCGAACGATCAAAATAAAAACTCGTGCTACTACAGTTAATTTAAAAGAAACCCTTTTTAATCGATTTTTTAACTACGAATTTGATTCCGAGTTGAAACTCCCGTCAGGCTTTCTACTGTATTCTCTTATGCAATTTCCAAACGTAGTGTAGGTTACGATCCTTTGAGAACTCATATCGTCAGAACCTGATCATCTTTAGTCTTAAAGACAAGTTATAAATTTAGATCAGCCTACCCGCATATTTATATAATTACAGTAGGAACCTGTGGAGTAATTATTGTTAGTTCTAGGCAACCCAAGAGAGGAGTGAATTGGGTTTTAAAATGATGATAACAATTTTTAAAAAAAATTCAAAAATCTTTTAATATCATAAACAATTATAGCAAGTATAATCAAAAAATAAAGTAAGGTGAATATTAAAGTGGTTAGGAATAGAGAAATTGAACTGGACACCGAGATTTATAGTGGTTCAGTTTCTTTCAAACCTACATCCACTTTCTAAGACTCTTCTTGAGAATTTCACTAATATAGAATGCTTACGAGTGCATTTAAAACCTTTTACAACTTCAAAACGATCATATGAAAAGCACACCCCCATTTTTCTTCTAATATCTTGAGTTCTTTTTTGATGAGATTTACCCACTCACTCAAAGAGTAAAGGGTGGCTCACCCTTAAATATAATAAATGGGATGTTTTAATGAGCATCACTCTCTCTTTACAGAATAATTGAGAATAAATGAGAAGTAAAGAAATGAGATACAAAAGCTAGAGTTATGAGCAATAAATGAGAGCTTGAGAGATTTTGACTTTTAGCCAAGCAATACAACAATGAATATAAGTCTCCGGTGGTTTTAAATGATGAGGAGTAACTCCCTATATAAGCTCTTGAGGATTCATAACTGTTAGAGGTAGGTGAGAGCAATAAATGTAAAAAATTCAACCGTTGAACTCTGCCGTGTATTTTGAATTTCATCGTAGGTGTCGACACAAATGATTTTAGGCCGACACAAAACTTTTAGGGCATGGCTCTTTAAGTGGTTAGGTCGACTCAGATCTTTGTTGGTATCGACATGATTTCTGCATTCTTCTTACCAACACAACGGTGTCGACACAAATACATTTGGTGTCGACTCATTTTGTTCTTTAGCTTTCTGGGAGGGCCTTTTTGTATCGACTCGAATTGCCTTTGGTGTCAGCACTAAAAAGTGCAGAAACCCTCGGTGATTTTGTGTCGAATCATTTTAACTTTTGTGTCGACTCAAAAATTTTTAGGCAAGCTCAGTATATTTTTGTCGACTTTTCTTCAATTTGTGTCAACTTATAAATTCTGCAGGTAGTCTCGGTATATTTGTGTCGACTTAAAATTTCGAATAACCAAAGTAAATAATCACTTGGTATCGACTCAAACTTAGTTTGTGTCGACTCTTTTTAAGAGAAGAGAGTCGATTTTTTTTGTGTCGACTCAAATGCCATTTGTGTCGACTCAAAGTTTAATACCTGAAGCATCTTAAATAAACAAGTTAAGGTGTCAACTCATTAGCTCAAAGGTGTTGACACACTTGAGATCATCAAGTATTATTTACCTAAAAGTGTTGACTTAAATATCAATTAGGGTCAACACAAAATATATTCTTATTCAAGAATACTTAAGTGTCAATCCATTTAAGAGATGAGTCATCTCATATGGTTAAAGATGTCAAGTCATTTATCATTTTGTGTCAACACTATATTTTTTAAAATATTAAATATTATCTTTTTAAATCAATTTAACTGAGAAAATAAATTATAAATATTATTAAAATCTAACTAAAAAGTCCTTGGATTAACAACTATGACAAAGACTTCTAGTGTAACCTAGACATGTATCCAGCAGTTTCTGCAATTAAGCAAACCTCTCAGCGGTATCTGTAATTATGAAAATCTTACAACGGTTTCTATAATTTTCATAAAATACTAAATTACAATTCACACCACTAAAGAACTGTAATTATACTCTAAGTCATAATCTCAAGACCATCTTGCATTGAGCTCATGTTATTAAATACTTAATTCATCTCCCTGCGTTAAGATTCCCGATACCAGTCAATTAAATTTAATTACTGACAATTTAATTTAATCGGCGTCTTAAAATTTCTTAAACCATTCCGCTTAACTTATTTGACCGCTAGATAACTTATTTGACTGCCAGATAATCAAATTCACCTGCAGAATTTGACATAATCAAAACTTATAAACTTCATTAAAGTGGTATCGTCAAGCCCGATCTCTCAAGACGTAGATTCCGTTAATAATTAATATTCACTATATAAACAATACCGCTATCCAACTCACCAGGAATATAGACCCACATAAGATCGCACCATTTAATAAATCAAAACAGCGAATATTAAATATACGCAAATCAATAATTATTTCAGAATTAAGAGTATAAGCACTCTCATAATAATCTTAGGGTGTGAGTTAATTTATATAGTCAGTATAAATTAATTACCCCAATGTGTCCCGTTCAATACACACAAAATGTAGTAGTACAGAGATTCAAAATAATAGACGATGCTATTATCTATTCCCGTAACCAAAACATGTCTATTAAAACTCTGTACTACAGTCGCACCGATAGTATGTCCATTTCCATCCAAATTGTGAACAAAAATTTATATTATGCAAGAATCTAAAATTTGATTTTCTGTGTGCAAGCCGTACTCTACACACCAGATTAAATACTATACAGAATAAATGACATCTATGCGTAACATTAAAAAAATGATATTACATACATTACTCATTAAAATTCTCATAAAATAAAAAAATTAATTTTATTAAAATAAAATTAAATACTAAAAATATGATTTTCAGTATACGACCCTAATACATACAACCCTAACAGGTTTCACATCCATCCGAGTGAAATTTAATTTCGCCACTTTCGGGATTTTCGCGAGAAATTAAAAATTTGAGTTTAAACTCAAACGGTATGATTCTAGACTACCTTGATTTAAATGTTTGATTTGTATGATTAAATGCATTTTTATTTGATTAAAATGCCATGAGAGTTGTTATTTGTACTTACCACCCTAAGTTTTATTTTTAAAAACATGAAATAAGTTGTTTTTGGATTGAGAAACTGGTTGTATGGTTGGGATGTAGATTTTCAAAACTAAGTTTTAAAATGAGAATCAAGTAGGGATATGTTATGAAGGGGTTGAGTCTTTAATTTTCAAAACAATTTTTGAAAATAAGGAGGATTCATGAAAATGTCACAAAAGTATAGATTTTGTTTATTTTGTGCTAACCTTGAGGGTTGGGTTTTGATTTCAAGAGAATGTTGAAATTGTGAACATTGTAAAAATGTTTGATAATTTTATCCATGAATTTTGGATTGTACACTTGTTGGTGTGGTTGTTTTTATTTAAATAATTTATTAAATGTACCGAAATAATGTGATTAATTTGAACTTACATTGCTCATTAGTGAAAGTCAAAAAATTTGCACAAAATAGGTGCTTCGTTTTTTCGGGTTAGCTCATGTAAATGAAATTGTTGCCTAGTTTTGGGTGTTTATTATTGTAGCAAATTATAGAACTTGTGATTGCCTAACGGATACTTGTGTTCCCCGAACCTAGGTCAATAGAACAAGAGTGTATAATTGTCAATTATATCCATGGGGCGACAAAGTTGGCACATAGTTAAATCATTTGTTGTTATGGAAGGTTGTTGGAAAACAAAATTATGTTTTATCATTTTCGAATCATTGAGAAAATGTGAATTATATGAACACTTGTGGTTTTAGAAGAAAATCGATTTTAGAACTTGTGTTGGATTGAGTAATTCATATAATTTGACAATTACATGTCATGCATTACCTGTGTTAGTCTATTTCTATTGGGTTTCGTCTCACGTTATTAGAATAAAAATATTTTCAGAATGAAAGGACGACCACGTGACTTAAAGTGGTGAAGCTTCGTATGTTTGGATCATATAGAACTAGTTGTGAACATTATAACTAAGTTCTTGGATGATGTAAATTGGGTTCTTGAATAATATAAATCCATATTGTGAATCCTTGTAGTCAAACTACTTTATGGTTGTAATAGTTTTTATATGAAATTGTGGGAGCATGATAATAGATTTTGTACTTAAATTCATGTATTGTAAGCCTTAAGGCCATGGTTTCATATATTGTATGCATGAATGAGAGTTGGGGTTGATCCTTGGGTTTTTCTTTTTTGTTGAGAATTGGATTTCATGTTTTGAATGTATGGAATCATGGTTTGATTCTCTTAGGAGCTTTTGGATATGAGTTTTGACTATGTTTCCATGGTTTAAAATTGATTTTTTTAGTTTTATACCTTAGAACTCCTTTCTTTAAGAAAAGTGTTGGTTTGCAAATTTATTTTCAAAATAAGTTTTTTTGGTGGGTTGGTCTCGGATAAAGGATCGCTCGAGCAGTCCTGAGTCCGCTCGAGCAATCTATTACCCGAGAGTTGAAATTTTGTCTCGGCCGAGTGACTGCTCGAGCGGTGATACGTCCGCTCGAGCGGACTCACCTGGACCAGTTATGAACTTTTGTTTTTTTAATTAAAAGTGTTGTTTTCATCTGAGCCCCGTTTTGGGTCATTTTAATGTTCAAATTGCAGTTTCGAGAGTTTTTTTTTCAATGGTTTAACTCTCCTTTCGAAATTTGTTTTGATTCAAATGATTTCGTTGGGAAAAGAAAATATAAAATGGATTTTGTCAAAGATCTTTGTGAGTTGACTTTTTTAGTGAATTTTTCGAGAGTAGTTCACGTGCCTCAGTTTTGGAGGCGCTACATTATTTTTATTATTATTATTTTTTTTTTTTACCGGGTATTACATATAAGAAACAAGAAAATTTGAAAACAATGGGAAAATGATTTTTTATTCTCATTTTTTGTGAAATTTAAAAATTTCTCATTTTCAACAATATATGCACCAAAATGAGACAAAAGCACAACATAGTGCAAAATTTCCCATTTCTTTTAATTTGTTGGTGATTTATCTCATTTTGTAACATTGACCATTTTGAAAATGTAAAATGTCTCATTTTCTAGTTAATAAATCAAAAGAGAGAACTTCTCTCTTTCACACAAATACATATGTACAAATGAGATGTTTATGTGCTGCATCTCCATTTTTTGCTATAAATAACGTGTCTAACAATGTCTGACTTAATCCAACCAGATAAACATGTGCTTAGTACTGGAATTTTCATCCAGGGAATATAGTTGGAATAGATCTTCCAAATAGAATTTTCATCCAGGGAGTATATTTGGAATAAATCTTTCAAATAATCTAAGATTGCACAAAAAAATTGAAAAAATTGATAATCCGATTCGGTCCGAATCGATTCGTACAGTTTGATCCTATTTTTATGTCTAATGGTTCGATTCCAAATTAAGAATTTTAAAATCTGTTGAAAACGAATCGGATCGATTCACTTCTATATAAAAATATATATATATTTTTATATAGAAGTGAGTCGGATCTACTTAATATATTAAAAGTATGTATATATATCTATATAAATAAATAAAATATTGAAGCTTAGTTAGTTGATTCATAAACCCTTGTCCCTAGTCAATCTCTCAGCTCTCTTCACTTCTTCAGTTCACGCACGGCGGCGCACGGCTCTCACTCTCTCAGTCTTCGGTCTTCACGAACACGCCGACCTCGTCGCCTCACTCTCAGGCACCGGCCTCGTCGTCAGTTCACTCCTTCTCAGTCGCCGACCTCGTCGCCTCCATCGATCCACTCCCTCTCAGCCGCCGGCTTCGCCGCCGCACTCAGTTCACGTTGGACGCCGACCTCGCCGCCTCGCCAACCCTTTGCGAATTGCCTCACTCAGTTCACGCTGGACGCCGCCTTGCCGACCCTTTGCGAATCGCCTGTGACCACGGCTTCAGAAGCTGTAAAAATTTTTGAGCTTCTTTATCTAAGATTTTTTTGAATGTTTTTCGAATTTGGAACCCTAGCTTGTTAGTTTTCTTCCAGAAGCTTTGATTTGGTGTTGCTTTGTTCGGATCTTCCTTCATTAGCCTATTAGCCTTGATTTTCTTTGTTCGGCAACCCACCTCTTTAAATTATGCTTGTGAAGTTGGAACTTATATATGCTAGTGAAGTTGCTGGATTTTCTTTGTTCGGCAACCCAGCTGCTGGATGTTAAATTATGCTAGTGAAAAGTTGCTGGAATTGTGTTTCATATGTAGTTGTGGTCTTTTCCCATCTTTATTTTGTAATTCTTACTGTGGAGTTATAAAATAATTTCTTTTATTGTGGGAAAAAAAAACCGTTAACCAATCATAGACGGGTCATTTTCATGGATCGATTTCGGTCTAATTTCATTAGTTGAATAGTCCGGACACAATTCTAAAAAATCTAAATTTGATAATAATGATTTGATTTTCAGTTTCTTAATAAATCGGTTCAATCCGGACAGTATGCTCTTCTAAAATAATAATGTATTGCATTTTTTGAATTGCCAGGATTAAAATCTTTAAATTTTGAGTTTGTTCAGAACTCTATTAATTGAATGATATTTTTTTTCAAGGATTTGGGAACTTGTGTTAACTGATTCCTATTTATTCGTGTGATTTTTTTGGATCTTTGGAGCTGTTGAAATTAGAATGTTTTATACCAGATGCATCATGTGTTTTGAGAATACACAATAAACTCCTTTTTGCGATCACTAAAACTAAACTTTTCAACACAAAAATAAATTTTTAAGTTGCATTGTTCAGTAGCTCTAAAAACACTCATTACTTTTTTCTATAAAAAAAAAATACATTATCCCAAACAATCATTTTTATTTTATAAACTGACAATAATAGCATCAATAAAAAAGTTACTGTATTCACAAAAAGAAACAAGTCAAAAAGACAGGTCGGACACTACTGTTAAAATATAAACGGTGAGGGCATATGAACCATTTTAACAAAAAACCAAAAATCATCCCAAACAATCTTAATAGCCAAAAAGCCACATTATCCCACACAGAGTAACTATTTCTTCTTCCTCATTTTTTTTTTTTTTTGGAAAAAAAAAAGACGTACTAGAAACTTTAAAAAGCTTACATCCCAAACAGGTTTAAAATATTACTATAACGATTCTAGACACTTTTACATAAAATATACAAATATTACTATAACCTTGAAAGTAGGTTTAAAATTCAACGGAAGAAATTACAATGCCTGAAAGTCTACGAGGAGGAAACGTACAAAACAAATGCTTGGGAAAGAAAGAAACATTCTAAGAAACTGAAAGGGATAGAAAATGGAAGCATCAAACATTGTCTGGCCAAAATTCCCTGAAAAAGGCCCTCTCCAATTCCTTCTCTTGCAACCGCTTTTCAAACTCTTGCATTTTCTTCGTCCTTTTAGACATTGTCTTTGCTCTCTCTCCAGAACACACCTAATACAATATACACATCATTAACGGTGGCACACAAAAGGTCCGAGCAAGACTTATTTTGGGGTATTGATAGAAAAAATAAGAAAACAAAACAGTGCATGAATCATTTACCTAAAAAAGAACCCCAAACAAAGTTGGTAAGTATATAAAATTTTCCACAATTTCGTAGGTTATGATGCCCCCTATGATGTCCCCTGGTAAAAATCTTGATGGCTAGAAAATCTAGTCTCGAGAAGCGAAGGCCCCACTAAGGAGCCCTTCTTATTCAAGCAACCCATAGAGATCATCTAACCAATTATCAAGCACAAGCAGGACTGCAAATGCCCAAAGGACTAGTGGAATGCTCTATGAAACAATTTTTTTGTTTTTTGTTTTTCTTCATTTCTTGTAATTGTTTCAAGTAAGAACCTCAGTACATGTAAAGAACTAAGCAGACAACTGGAGAGTCCACAGCCCCAAGCATGATGTTTGGGAAAGAACTTGGATACCACCTGGGCTCTAGGGCCCTATTCATTGGTCGTCAAAAAATTTCCTCTAATGTGTTGGCTGCTTTTCACCCTTTGCCTTCCACCCATTTGCCCCTTGCTCTCTCCACATGTGTGAGATAAATGGAAGCTTCCAACCTAATGCTCATGTAAATTCACACTCTCCCGGCAACAGCCAGACATTCAATAAATTAAGAGCACTATGCTTACGAATAGAATAAGAAATTGACTCTCTCCTTCTCTTGGGATATCCCCACACCCCATAGAGAGCTTGATTTTCTCAAACCGTGGTAAGAAAATCGAGAGATAAGACATTATTCAACAAGATTGAGATATAGAGACTAAAAAGGACAAAGCAGAGTCAATCTGGTGACAAAAAGACATAAAAATACCAAAAATCCCCCTTAAGCCCCGCATAAAAAAAAAATTTTAAAAAAGGGGAAAAAAAAGAAAAAAAAATCCATCTTGAGGGCTTGAACTACTTGAAGGTAGGGTTAAAATTGATCTCTAAATTTTAAAAAGAAGGTTCCAACTAAAAGCCAATTATAATCAGGGTCGAATGGCCCGATTCCTCATTAAAAAGCATGCCTATCAACAACCACTTCACTAAAATCTTAAAACACAGAACACATCATGTATCAGACAAAAATTGTATCCGACAATGAGGATATGCCACCTCCAAGGAGAGAAACAAACAAAAATAAGGAAATACAGAGTAAGGGCAGTATTCCACCAATAAGTAAGTCCCTTACACCACTCCCAAAGAGTGGTGAGAAGACCTCCAAACCATGTTACCTCTATGGTCCCCAAGGATACAACCTGTTGAAGAATGGAAAGATGCTCACTCGACTAGTTGCCAAGAAATCAGCCTCTCAATATGCCAATTAAAGTTTCCAACTAAAATTCCACCTCAACAACATGGATAATCAATGAATCATCCATATCCCACATGTAAGAAGAATAACTTTATGGTCTTGTGTCGCCATTGTTCATCCATGCTATTATGACTGAAGAATTACCTTAAAAAAGCCATAGCTCACTTATCCCTAGAGATTCCTTTAGACCATCTAAATAGAACATTCTCTTTTAATTTGACTCAATATGCAATCCAAAACAAATCTCACCACCTCTACAGAATCATCTTAAAGCTTTTCTGCCTTCGTTGCTTAATATTGTTCCAAGCCTATGACCACAGTAAAGCTGAGGCATGAATGCGTTTATCGTGAATGATTTTTCATCTAATGGAGCCCTACCTTTTTGTTCAGAGTTAAGTATTGCTCACAATCAGGTGGCAGGTTGCATTTCTTTATGTTGGTGGTCATTCATGTGAATTGTCCAAGCTATATTTTGGTAGAATCAAAGTGATCCACTGAGATTATGAATTCGGTTTGCACTTTAATTAGAGCATGTTTGGATGAACTACGATTTTATGAGATATCTCTATACGCTTTTCATCCTGTTGTTTTGCAATTTCGGTCTGTGAGAGATGGAACTTTTCTAGCCTAGGTTTGTGTATCCTCAGATAGAGGAGTGTGTCTTATGCGCCCTTTTGGGCTGTGTCTCGGGCTTCCTTGTAACATCCAATTTTATGGTAATAAAACAACTTGCCAAAAAAAAAGTTGCAACTATCGCTGTCTTAGAAGAAATGTTGGAATTATTTTTGATTCATATTACCTGCACCTCCTTCCTCTTATGGCATAAATGCTCCACTAAATTTGTTTAATGAAATAGAAGTTGTGTAATCTCAAGCCAGTAAGAAAATTTGTTGGTAATAGTGACTTTAATTACACCACCTCTCTCAAGCAACTAGGACCTTCCAACTCTGCAGTTCCTTTAGTGAGAGGAAAGTCTAACTTTAAAACTAGTTTCTAATGATTCTGGAGACCAGCCAAAACAAGTCCTTATACCACTAAAACATCTTCTGAAAAACCTATACCCTGCTTGCTAAAAACATACTTTCTGACCAAGAAAATATATACCGTTCAACCAGACATCTAAAGAGAAATTACATATAGCTAACACTAAATAATCCCTGCAAAAAATATTTCAAAAATGACAATCATCACCGACTAATATATCTTTTAACTCAATCGAACTCGATTAAATTTTCCTCTATGGTCATATACAATTCAAGTAGCCTTTCAAATTGACACTCCTCTGTAAGCACTGCATAGGTTTGATTTCATGGTTGGTAAAGCCCTTCATAAGCACTTTCAGTTTCTTTTTTCTTTTTTTTTCTTTTCTTTTCTTTTTGTTTTCTTCTTCTTTTTTTCCTTGGTGAAGGGGGAGGGTTGGGTGTTGGGCAGAGGACTTGTCAGTCATTCATAATTTCCTATTGTTGAAACACATGAAAAACTTCAATAGAAAATGGAACTCACTTTGTCAATTTTCCTATCAGACGCAGGATGTTCAAAATTTTCCAAATTTTGTGGTTTCTTCTTGACTGTTTCTGATTCTGATCCCAGCCCTCGCTTATTCTTCTTCAAATAAGCCTGTACAGGCTCCAACCTGCCCTGTACATGAATTCAATAATTATGATCGCATAGAGATAGCATTCCAAGCAATTGAGGTTAAATGGATCTTGCTTCAGAAGGATAAACTACAATGTTGTGCAAATCATAACATATAATAACAATGCAAAACAAAACTAAACAAGAATTCAAAATTTTCATATTCCCTATATGAGGATCAGAGTATAGATTTGATAACCATATTTGCATAGTGACACATCAGGTAATCAGAATGTGTTCCACATGCTATCAGCACCATCGCCCAAATGCACGAAACACATTTCTCAAAACAGGATCCTAATGAAAGAAAAATTTAAAGACAAGAAATGAACAATAAGTTAAAAGTATTTCCAGATGAGAGAAAGCCTACCATCAAAGGAATAAAGCAGATGCAAACAACTTAATCTCACCATCTTCGAACTCGGTCCAAATTGATCCACTTAATTTTCCACTAGGTAAAAATCTATCCACATGAAATCTTACATGATGGTCAAAAAGATTTGCAGACTTGCCAATGTGGTTCACACCCCTAAATCATCATCGTCCATGCCAAAGGCATGTGACACACATCTTTGAATGTCCAGTGGGGGTAGATATCAATACTAGACATAGAAGATTATGTCATTTAATGGAACATAGCTACTTCGCTCGATGGAATAATTCAACAAAACTACATTGCACAAAACATTACGTATAGTAATATGCTACGGATATTAAGAGCATCTCTAAACATAATAACACAATAAAACCCACTTTCAATGTCTCTCACATACAGTGATGTAATTCTGTCCGGTTGCTGAGTTCAGTCCAACAGTCCCTTTCAATGTGAGCTTGGCAGTGTCAACCAACAACATTACTTGCATGAAGTTACATAAGGGTTGCAAACTTCAAGTAGATATTACATATCAATTGAGCAGTTCACATTAGATGATAGAATCACATTGCAAAACCCATAAAAGAACTACAAAGTGTACATCATTGAATAGAAGATGGATGTCTCAGATTGATCCAAGAAAGAAATGTGAAAGTCGGTGGCTGAGTTTCCCAACCAGGATAACAAACACAATTTAGGCATGGTTTGGGATGATGGTTTGTTGGTTCATTTACTCACAAAATTCTTGAAATTCTTTGATTGGTTTTTCTCAGATCTCTCTCATCTCTCCCTATTCATCTATATCTGTACGCACACATAAATCTGTATTATATATCTCCATGTATTGATTGCTTGTTATTTACTTTCTTGCCTCTTCATCAGTTATAATTGGATTCTTGTTCTAATTATTTGTTTATTTCAGTTTTCTAATTACTTTACGATTTTGCATTGGTGATCGTCTAAACATCCTAATTTAAGTCCTTGTTTTTGCATTATTTTGTTGCTGAAGTTCGATCCACGAGATTGTGAGCGTAGGTTTAGGGTTTGTGATTTTTGTTAGTTTTTACTCTGTCACTTGGTAATGTTTATGCAATATTTGATGATACTTGCACTGGAATTTTTAGGCTTTGGTAAAAGAATTATCGGAGGTAGTATTAGAATGATATTCCCCTGGCTATATTTAATATCGGTAATATCTCTGTGACCTATAGATTTTGGGCTCAAAGCTGGAGAATAGGTCTTGGCTAGATGATGATGAATGAGCGAATGACAACTGACTTGGAACAGGAATGAGAGTTCATGCAGAAAGGGATTACAAAATTGAAGAACATTCTAGGAGGATTGCCCGAGCTACAGTTCAACTCGGAGGACTACATCACTCTATACTTATCCTAAATCTTCTTGTCCTCTGTTTTGCTATTGATATGCTTTTAAGCAGTGGCTTTGTTATTGTGTGTTGGTCTTCTCCTTAACCTCAGAGATACTGAACCATCTATAACATGTGCACTAAAAAAAAAACCCTCACGAGTGACTATTACTCTCAGAAGCTATGACAAGTATCAGGAATCTTTCGAAGAGTACATTACTTCTACAGTAAGAAAAATCTCATTTATCCAATCTATAGTTGTTATAACTGGACAGATACAGACAAAGACATGGGCACACTACTCATTTCAGCATGTTATTCTAAGAGACAAAAAAGGCATGCAAACAATATACCCTTTCAACATTTGATGCTGAATGCAGTGTTCACTACCATGATAATGCTGCGTACTGCATTTCTTATACATGTCAATCCCACAACAAATTTAACTTAATATGCCTTGGTGATAACTTACCTGGTGATAACTTGATATATGGAAAATTGACGACAAAATTTGTTCTTTCTTTTTTCTTTTTTCTTTTTTTATTTCAAATGACAAAGTTGACCGATGCTTCGCCTCGACTAATCTCTTGGGTATATGCAGTCCCCCCATTTCGCATATAACGGGTAATTATCATGTCTAAACCCTGGGAGATTACCTCAAAGGGGGACTTTATATGAAAATAATCCATTGGTCCACTCCATCTGGTCATGTTGTTCTATGCATTATACAAAAAGCGGGGTATGAATTGATATTCAATCTTATGTATTGTAATTAGAGTGTTACATTTTTCTATTGTTTGATGTTTGTACTGGTCATGATATTATTACTTTGTACTAGACTGTTTTAGCTATTAGAGCTACAAACAGATGATACATGTACGGCTTGTCATTCCGACTTTCTTGGGAGAAAAACAGTAACAAAAGTTGAATACATGGTTGATGAAAGCTGGACTGAATATATGGCTAATTAATTCTGGATTGAATATATAGCTAATAAACACCTGCACTCTTTTCGCCTAATATCTTACCATGTAGAATTTCATTAATGAGGCTTGTAGAAATGCGGCTGGATTGCATCCCACCAGCATGCCTGATCCTTTTTTTGGTTCAAAATTATTTTTTATTAAATGATTAACATCGGGCTTTTCCACTTCATAATGTGATACAATTTTAGAGATTTGAAAATTTGTCAAGACCTTGTCATATTTAAGATACAGCTTCCTTCCTTGACTATCAGGGAGATTGACATCCTAAAGATTCCATATAAAAAGTAAAGCAAAAAATGGTTAAGTTGATATAGGAGGTGACATTATTATTAATATACAATATTGTAAAAGGTTTCTGTAGAGAGCAGCCCTTATAATCAGAAAGTCGTCTAATTGCAAGTTAATGAAAATGTGGCTTATAACTTATTCATTGTCTTCATAACAAAGATGTATCAAAAATCTGCATAGGATTTTATATTTGTGAACTTATTCTCCCTCGTGTTGGGTTACTTGATTTTACCTATTAATTTTGTTCCAAGTTCTGATTAAGTTTTAAGGATTTTGTAGAAGAGATTTCTTTTGATTCAACTTGTTCGGTTGCTGAGAACTTTGAAAAAATAGAAGAGTTTAAACTATTGATTTTTGTGTTTCTCTTTCCATTAGATTCTATTGAAAAGCGAGAATTCAAACTCGCTTCATGATTTGAATTGAAGTTCGTTGAATCTCAATTGATATGTAACACTTTTCTTTCGATTTAGGCATCAAATGCTACCATGGAGGGATATAAATGAAAAATGAAAGTGCAACTAGATAAAATAATAAAATTAAACTAAAATTATGATTTTTTTTTGTTTTCAATTTTATGTTGGTTCTGCTTACCATATGTAATGTATATAACTTTCACTTTCAAATTTTTATTATACTTTACGATTTCATACTTGTTCCTAATTTTAACTATTATTGTGGTTACAATAAACAATGGTGGTAAAGGGGGTGAGAGAAATTTGTGGACTCAGCTTTTCTTTTATTTCAAGTTTAATATAAACTAGATTATTTGAGCCAAAGATCCAAATCAGCTTAGTTTGAAGAAAAAGTCGACGTTTGGTGGAGATTTTGTTGTTTCTTACTCTTAAGAATTAAAAATTCACAGTAATTTTGTAGTTTTATTAGTCTTACATATTTTACAAATAGAGAAGTATCACGAAAAGAGATTGAGTCGTTCCGTGGTTGTTCGTATTTTAGGTCTTTAATGCCAGATCAGCACATGTAGCCTTCATATTTAAACTTCCACTTTGATAACCAAATAATTCTTTTCTAAACATTCACTAATAAATAGACAGGTTCATTTATTATGAATGTGTCAATTTGATTAAGTTTAAGACATCTCATTTGAAGATATTGAAATTGTTTTATAGAATCAAATATTTCTAAATTGTATTTTCACAAATATAAGGTATTACACTTGGTTTTTGCCCTCGGTCATAAAAGTACATTATCTAGTTCCCTCATCCCTTCCACCCTCTTCTCCTTTTCTATTTACTTCTTGTCATAAATTGGTGGTGTGCCCGGGTTCTATATAAAAGCTACCATCACGAGTACATTGTCACGAGATCGGTGTTGGTTCATGTCATCCGGTGCTTATCAAAGAAAAACATTTCAAAATTTTGTAAACACCTTCGCATGTGATATGTGCCACGTGGTTGATTTAGAGCAAAACCACGGTCCTTCAATACTCTTTGAAAAGCAAGTAAAGAAACTGCTTCTACGTGATCGAGAGGACTTGATGCCAAGCTAAAAGCTAAAAGTATTTTTAGGAGCAATTTGATTTACAAGAAAGATGGACGAAAGAATGAACGCACGCATGTATAGCAACACTTTTATAAGAAGTTAGCGGGGAATAAAATACTCAACTTAAAATCATGTCAATTGAAGAACTTTAATTCAATATAATGTTCACTTACAATTATGGCCTGTTATACTCCATTTTATGTACATTGATTAAATACTTATTTATTACTGATGTTTTGCCCGTGCATCGCACGTGCCAGAAACTAGGTAGAAAATAAGCCAATAAGCCAGATTTTATTTTATTTTTTGCTTATTTTCACGTTTAGAACTTTTTTTTTTATCTTTGGTCAAAACAAATTACTTTTTCGGTATCTCTAATAGAGACAAACTGGAAAAGTAAAAAAAATTGACCAAAAAATGAAAAAAATGTCAGAAAATAAAAAATAAGCCAAATGACTAATAATAGTGCAACAAAAAGGTAGAATCATGTTTTGGAAAAGAAATGAAAGATTGTCGTTTTGAATGGTTTTATGCATCAAACACAAAACAACAAGGCCATTCAAAAATCTAAAACAAGATCTAAACAGCATTCGCTTTCATGAACTGATGTTAAATGGGAGCATTGCCCAGGGTACTAAGTATGAGAAGTGAGAAAATAACATGCAAGGGTAATTAACCAAACTTAATAAGGACGAAGAACTATTAATTGAATTTGAAATAAAAATGACTGTCATGGTCATCCTGATAAGGGCACAAAAGTAGCATAGAAGAATGGAATAATAGAGGAACATGTGGAGACTTAGGAGTAATTTGATTTGATGCCACATCAAGTTAGTATGTTCAACCAACATAGACCCCATCCCTTGGTCAGATAAGTATTAGACCAACAGTTTCTTTAATGCCATTTGATTTTCGCCAAAACAGTTTCCTGATCACATAAAAGTATTGATGTAGTACTGGAGGATGCCCCCATGAAAAGGATTTTCATATCTTAAACCTGAGAATATGTTTTGATAGACTATTGAGTTGAAAACCTAATGGGGATATCTCACAGGGATGCACAGCTTCATGTTGCAAAGAATAATAACTCATTCAAAGAGAGGGGAAGAAGTCTAAACAGGCTGCTTTGATAGTAGATTCAACAGTAAACAGAGCAAAGGCATCATTTAAAGATAAGTTGGAAGCTAGCCAGAAAATAAATGGGCTTGTTATGGCTCCTGTATCTAGAACCAGCAACTGAGATTAAAAGAGGATGAAAATATTTTCATCGGATCAAATGACCAAAAAAATCCAATCTAAGAAGGTGAATGGAAATCCATGTGAAGACAAGATGGTGGGAAACATAACTCCGGTTCTATTAGAAACACCACATAAAAGACACCAAAGAACTTCAAGGAAAACTGAAATGATAAGGTTTGACTCTGTTTTGGTGCAAAGAGACAGGAGGAGCTTATTTTATACTTTTAATTGCTTAACTAATAAGGTTAAGGGGAATGTTAGGAATTCCAATTAAGTCCAGAAATTTCATGGCTTATTAGTTTTATTGTAGCAGTTTTGGTTACTATGGATTGGCATAGGTTTCAATTAAGGTTTCAAGCTAAGAATCACGGACACTTTTACAGTACAAGAGTGTTGCGTAGGATATCCATGTCGGACGACACTCTTCAAGCACGCTTAAAAACGTGTCCGACACTTTTTAAACATGTTTTAGTTAACAACTAGAAGGGTGGCACAGACGTGTGTGCGGTTATTTTTAAAATTTTAAAAAATTGAATTGAAGTAGTTATTTTTTTAAAAATTAAAATTTTAAATCTGTCTTTAATAGTAATAAATTCAATTTTTTGGGGCAATATAGGAAATTAAAAAATCTACAGAACTTCAAGCGACACCAATTATTGTTCTCCCTTTATATAATAGAATAGATAAAATTTGTAATATCAAACTCTTTCCCAACATTTCGCGAATGCTTCAATGACATTTCTTAATCTTTTGAACACATTCTATGTGATTAATCTCTTCATAGTAACAACATTTTGAATTCTTCAAAATGCAACTTATGTACAATAAATATGTGATCCAATATTTATAAGATGAAATATGTGCCTTTTAAATTTAATTACTGATATGTTGTATATTTTTGTCATTACCTTAACTTCCCCATTTCAGCAACCTCTCTAGCCACTCCCCCTACCCCTTGGAAAATTACGATATGTGTTTTCTCATTTTTCAAAAAATTTATTCAAAAACCATCATGTACCAAACAAGTTATTTATTTTTGTTCTTTGCAAAAACTGAAAACACATTTCCTTCCCTTTTTAAACTAAAAACAGAAAAGAGGACCCCAACGGGAAACCTTTCATCGCGCCACACAATTCTTTCGCGAAGTGCTCTCCCTAAACTTTCCACATTTCTAAGTGCTCTTATTTTTCTTGTCAAAAAAAAAACATTTTCACATTTATTTTGTAAAAACACAATCAAAAAAGATATTTTTCATACACGTGTTTTCATGATGTTAAAAAACTTTTTCACAAAGGCAGTGCCTGGACTTGCCGAAGACGGATTGCCCAGTGTGGGCGGGGGCTACTTCCAGGAACCAGCATTGCCAGAAGGGGTTTTGGACAGGAGAGGGAGGGTTACCTTCAAAAGGGCATTGCCAGAAAGAGGGGACATTAGTGGGAGGTCTCCAGTGATAAAAGTCACTAGAGGGGGTTGGCAACTGAAATTATGGATTCCATATATAATAACCATTAGGCTGCGGAGATGTGTACATGGACTTGCCGCGTGAGGCGGGGAGGGGGGAGGGGTTGACAATGTTGAAACGACATAACACAACACGACAGGGGTGCAGAATGCAGATTTGGGATATGCATCGGGCTCGGAAAACTCTTGTTAGAGGCGACTGCGATGAGTGAAGATACACTACAAATAAATCATTGACTCACCAACTTCATAACAGACATATAGCTCTCAAGGTGGGGCCCATAACTGGAGAAGCCCTCTTGAATACTAAACACCTTCTCCCACCCTCTAACAACCTTCACTCCCTCTTTTGAATAAGAAACACTTCCATTCAAGAATCCCTCCCTTGGAACGACGGTTCACTCCATTAAATCAATAAATCATATGCATGCAAAATCTGGGTCTTGAAATTGCATCTTACTAGAAACAAAAAAAAAAAGGAAAAGTTTGGGTCGTGAAGGACTATACATACCCAAAAGACGAATCTAAAGATAAAAACAGTGCATACCTTTGGCGACATGTGGCAACACCTGTGAGAGAGACAGATAGAAAAGGTCATGGGAGGGATTTAGACTTCTATGGTGAGATGAGCTTCCAAGCGTCCAAGATGACGACAACAAAAAGGTAAAGGACCTGTCGATGGTGAAAAACAGAAAAAGTGACGAGTTTTGAGGAGAGATCATGGTGATGAGAGAAGCCTATTTCATGTTCCACTTTGTGAAACCAATTTCAGAAGACAGAAACTAGGGTTTTTGCCTTCTTATTTAATATTCTTATTTTCATGAGTTGCATTTCCAGTTGTGAGCCCTCTCCCTATAATTAACATAATTTGGGTTTCAAATTTTCAGCAGCGTTGGAATTCTCAGCATTGGGACAGATATCATCCACTTTGCCTAGATTTCTTTGTTTGTTGACATGTGGCCTACTTGTTTGGTTTAGGAAGGCATGTCACGTGTTGCATGGGAATAACCCAATTTCTTTTTCGAACCAATTTAGTTTTTATTCGTTCGCAATAGATGGGTGGTTGGTTTTCTGAAATGCCAGTATTCCCGTATGGACTTGTATTTATTGCATGTACTTCAAATACTATAATACTGTCAACATTTCAATTGTCGCATTCTTGTACAAGTATCTAATTTCATCTAATTATCGACATTTCTCAGTATATAGCTTTAAAAAGGTTACAAGGGGCCTTTCATCAGCAATGTCATGGGGTTTTCTGAGTAACAAATACGGAAAACACGGGCATATCATCCATTCAGAGTCAAGATACGCCAAAACAGGGAAACATAACAAATAAACAGAGAAGAAACAATTGAAGTAGATATTAAAAAGATTTAATTGGGGATTAGTCCCATTTTAAGTAGATATAAGAGATTTAGTCCCATAAGAATATTTTTACAATTTTAGGTCCCATATTTTGACTTTAAATTTTATTCTGGATAGATTTACCCTCATTTGTTTTAAGTGAACACATCAACGTAGTTGCCTAGTTGGCTGATATCGAAGTGGCATGATTTTCGCAAAGCTTATTACGTGATTTTTGGGATATTTCATTGAGCACCGACTTTGCCAGCATTGTAGTGTTCGATCTTCGTCGAGTGAACACCAAGGAAGTAGTTGACTGATATGGAAGTAGCGTGATTTTCGCGAAGCTTATTACGTGATTCTTGGGAGATTCCATTGAGCATGAACTTCGCATTATGTTTCAAATTTCAACGAGATTTCTATTGTTGGAGTATTATGAACTTTGCGATTTCAAATTATTCGTATTGCTCGATCTTCGTCGAATTTATCTGATATTAGTTGCGAAGAGATCTCTGCCAAAGTCATTGCGTTGGGATCTTTTTGATTTCATAATAGGTTTGTTTTCTAATTTCTTCCTAATATTTCCGATTATGGTGTTTTTTCTTTAGAAGCTTGGCTGTTGATAATTGTTTCACTCCTGAATATGTGTTGTGCTTAGAGGATGTGTTCTTCACAAAACTGAGAAATTTGTATGTTGTTATAGACCATGGAAGTTCATATTTTTTTGTGATTTATGTGCAACACTGGAAGCTGGTGTTTGAGCAATGGTAGTGTCATTGATTTTGCAGTGTAGATATGAGTGGTGTTGAAGATTGATGAAAGCTATTCGTATGAACAATTGGTGGACACTATTTGCAAGAAGTTTAGTAATCTGAACTCACAGTTGTTGTCATTGTCTTACTCATTGAAAGGTAATTCAAATCGTATGTTGGATGATGATAATGAGTTAGAAGTTATGTTTGCACTTATGTCTAATGCTTTGGGAAAGTGTGTTGATGTAGTTGTTTGGGAGATTTAAAAAAATTGGAATAGGTGATGTGTTGTCAGGGTTGGAAAACAGTGGAGGCATTAGTGAGGAGGTTATTGGAAAATGTAGTGGAACGACTACTTTCGGATAGAGGGATGATACAGAAAGTGAAAATGATTTGTTACCAACTTTATGTTCTCATAAACCTAGAGTTCTTATGTTAGCTAGCTGGGCAATATTAATCAGTCATGTTGGTCAGAATTTTGAAGGGGGCGCACGAGATTTTCGCCATACATTGTGTAAATACGCTATTGAATGTGAGTTTGAATTTCATTAAGAATGATCATAAGAGAATTACTGTGAAATGTCAATATAAGGAAGCTACCAGATGCACGTGGAATGTGCATTCCATAATTGAATGTACAAATGGATATTTTTACATGCGTAAACTTAACAACATTCACACGTGTGGTGCTGTTGTTCGCACTTCAAAAAATTCTCATGAGTAGTGATCTAATGGCAGATGTTATTGAGGTTTGCAATAAACCTTTAAAACGCCCAATTGATGTACTTCACGAATTTAAGCCAACTATGGTGTAGAGATTAGTTATTACCATACATGGATGTGGGGTAGAGAAAGCTAAAGATGATATATTTGGTGATTATTTTGGTTCTTACAATCAATTGAAATGGTATGTTACATCTGCTAAAACTGCAAATCCGAGTAGTTGTATAGAGTTGGAATATGATTCAGATACTCAACATTTCAAGAGATGTTTGTTGCATTTAGTGCTTGCATTTATGGATTCAACTATTGTCGTCCGCTCTTGTTACTTGATGGGACCTTTTTAAAAGGGCAACACAAAGGAAATCTTATCAGAGCGACTGTGAAGGATGGAAATCATGGTATCTAATTGCTTTGAAGTTTTCTTGTGCTTTGTAATAAATGTGTTTCTATGCATGTTGAGATTGGTTCTTAATTTTAAAATTATTGATAAATTTATCACTGCAAAAAATATGTATTTCATGCTTATGACTGTTACCATATCTGCATTTGTTTTTAAACAATAATGATTATTTCATCTCGGATGTATGCATATGCAGGGTTGTTTCCATTATGCTTTGCCATTATTGATTCCGAGAATGAAGAGAATTAGCATTAGTTTTTGTTGAACCTTTGGAGGATACTGTATCATGGGAGAAATGTCTCGTTTGTTTCTGATCGGAATGTAGGATTAATTGAAGCTATGCAAAAGGTTTTCCTAACATCTCATCATGTTTATTGTCTTCTCCATTTGCAGGCAAATTTGAGGACTGTTTTGCATGGGTTGTCTAATGGATATCGGGAAAAATAGTTCAACTGTTTGGTAGAATTGCATGCGCACCTACAGTTGAAGTCTTTAATTTGCTAATGGCCAAATTTGTTAAAGAGGGTGATAAATGGTAGTAAGATTCTTAAATGATTTACCTGCTGAACATTGGTCGAATGCGCACTTTAAGGGTCGCCGCTATGGAGAGAGGTGTTCAAATGCAATTGAATCATTTAATAGTTGGATCCGTGATGAAAGCCATTTGCCAATAACCCAACTTGTTGATAAAATAAGAGTCAAGCTTATCAATCAAATGTCTACAAGGAGGAGTAACGCATTGGATTGGAAAGTTGATATATGCCCTGTTATTGATTTGAACCTGCAGACTCTATTTAAAGATGGTTGGGCATGGAATGTTAAGTGTATCAAATGATGACGAATTCGAGGTACACTCATACCCATCTGTTTTAGTGGACATCGACAAGCATACGCGTTCTTGTTGTCAATGGCAGTTGAAGGGATACTCTTCTGTGCATGCAGTCAGTGCAATCAACAAATCTGGAAAAGATTTGAATGCTCATGTCGATTCATATTATTATGTGCAGATTTTTATTGAATCTTATGCTCAACTGATATGCCCTATTCCTACTTTGTGGAAAACTTCTGATGAATTGTCTGATGTTGATATTCGGCCACCCTTTTCAAAGAAACAATCTAAAAGACCCAAAAAAAAAAAAGAGAGAATACCGTCTAAGGGTAAAAACATAAGGCAGATTCGATGAAGTAGGTGTGGCAATAGAGGGAATCATAATAGAAAATCTTGTAAGGAGGTATTAGTTGATTGACCGAATTTCTTGAATAAAATTCAACAAGATTGCAATTTTTTCGTTCTTTGAATAATACACGATATCATGCATTTTTTACTCATTGAATAAAATTCAGCAGGATTGTAATCACAATAGGTTATTTTCTTCACACAAAAAATGCATGATATCGTGTATTATTCAAAGAATGAAAAATTTACAATCTTGTTGAATCTTATTCAAAAATTCAAACAATCAACTAATACCTCCTTACAAGATTTCCTATTATGATTTCCCCTCTTGCCATACCTACTACATCGAATCTACCTTACGTTTTCACCCTTTGATGGTATTCTCATTATTTTTGGGTCTTCAAGGTTGTTTCCTTGATAAGGGTGGCCGAATATCAACATCAGACAACTCATCAAAAGTTTCCCACAAAGTAGGAATAGGGCATATCAGTTGAGCATAAGATTCAATAAAATACTGCACATAATAATATAAATCGACATGAGCATTCAAATCTTTTACAGATTTGTTGATTTCACTGACTGCATAACCACAAGAGTATCCCTTCAATTGCCATTGAAAGCAAGAACACATATGTTTGTCGATGTTCACTAAAACATATGGGTATGAGTGTACCTCGAATACGTCATCATTTGATACACTAACATTCCATGCCCAGCCATCTTTAAATAGAGTTTGCAGCTTCAAATCAATAACGGGGCATATATCAACTTTCCAATCCAATGTGTTACTCCTCCTTGTAGACATTTGATTCATAAGCTTGACTCTTATTTTATCAACAAGCTGGGTTATTGGCATATGGCATTCATCATGGATCCAATAATTAAATAATTCAATTGCATTTGAACACATCTCTCCGTAGCGACGACTCTTAAAGTGCGCATTCAACCAATGTTCAGCAAATAAATCATTTAAGAATCTTACTACCCTTTTACCACCCTCTTTAATCTGCCACCAGCAAATTGAAGACTTCAACTGTAGGTGTGTATGCAATTGTATCAAACATTTGAACTATTTTTCCCGATATCCATTAAGCAACCCATGCAAAACAGTCCTCAAATTAGCCTTCAAATGGAGAACACAATAAGCATGATGAGATGTTGGGACAACCTTTTGCATAGCTTCAATTAATCCTACATTCCGATCAGAAACAAACGAGACATTTCTCCCATGATACAGTATCCTCCAAAGGTTCAACAAAAACCAATGCCAATTCTCTTCATTCTCGGAATCAACAATGGCAAAGCATAATGGAAACAACCGTGCACATGCATTCAACCGAGATGAAATAATTATTATTGTTTAAAAACAAATGCAGATATGGTAACAGTCATAAGCATGAAATGTATATTTTTTGCAGTGATAATTTTATCAATAATTTTAAAATTAAGAACCAATCTCAACATGCATAGAAACACATTTATTACAAAGCATAAGAAAACTTCAAATCAATTAGATACCTTGATTTCCATCCTTCGCAGTCACTCTGATAAGATTTTCTTTGTATCGCCCTTTTAAAAAGGTCCCATCAAGTAACAAGAGCGGACGACAATAGTTGAATCCATAAATGCAAGCACTAAATTCAACAAACATCTCTTGAAACGTTGAGTATCCGAATCATATTCTAACTCTATACAACTACCCGGATTTGTAGTTTTAGAAGCTATAACATACCATTTCAATTGATTGTAGGAACCAAAATACACATCACTTTTGGCTTTCTCTACCCTCATCCATGCATGGTAATAACTAATTTCTACACCATAGTTGACCTTAAATTCATGAGGTACATCAATTAGGTGTTTCAAAGGTTTATTACAAACCTCAACAATAACACTTGCCACTAGATCACAACTCAAATGATAATTTTTTGAAGTGCGAACAGCAGCACCACGTGTGAATGTTGTTAAGTTTACATTTGTAAAAACATCCATTTGCACATTTAATTCTAGAATGAACATTCCATGTACATCCGGTAGCTTCCCTATATTGACATTGGGAAGCAATTCTCATCTAATCATTCTTAACATAATGAAATTCAAACCTACATTCAATAGCGTATTTACACAATGCATTGCAGAAATTTTGTGAGCCTCCTTCAACCTTCTGCTCAACATGACTGATTAATATTGCTTAGCTAGCAGACATAAGAACTCTAGGTTTATCAAAAGAAAAACTTGGTAAGAAACCCTTTTCACTTCCTATATCATCCCTCCATCTGAAAGTAGTCGTTCGGATACGTTCTCCAATAACCTTCTCACCAATGCCTCCACTATTGTCCAACCTTAACAACACATCACCTACTCCAATCTTTTTCTCCCAAACAACTACATCAACACAATAACCCAAAACATTAGACATAAGTGAAACATAACTTCTAAGTCCTTATCATCATCCAACATACAATTTGAATGACCTTGCAATGAGTACGACAATGACAACAACTGTGAGTTCAGATTACCAAGCTTTTTGCAAATAATTTCCACCAATTGTTCATACGAATAGCTTTCATCAATCCTTAATGGATCAATGCACTGTTCATATCTACACAACCAAATCAATGACACTACCCATAGCTCAAACACCAATTTCCAGTGTTGCACATAAATCACAAACAAAATGTGAACTTCCATGGTCCATAGCATACAAATTTCCCAGTTTTGTGAAGAACACATCCTCTAAGTACAAAGCATAACATTGGGCAGTGAAACAATTATCAACAGCTAAGTTTCTAAAGAAAAAACACCATAATCGGAAAGATTTGGAAGAAATCAAAAAACAAACCTATTATGAAATCGAAAAGATCCGAACGCAATAACTTCAACAGAGATCTCTTCGCAACTAATATTACATAAATTCGACGAAGATCAAATAGTACAAATAATCTGAAATCGCAAAGTTCATAATACGCCAACAATAGAAATCTCATTGAAATTCGAAACGTAATGCAAAGTTCCTGCTCCACAAAGTCTCCCAAAAATCACGTAATAAGCTTCGCGAAAATCATGCTACTTCCATATCAGCCAACCACTTCCTTGGTGTTCACTTGACGAAGATCGAACACTATGTTGTTGGCGAAGTCGATGCTCAATGAAATTTCCCAAAAATCACATAATAAGCATCGCAAAAATCATGCTACTTCGATATCAGCCAACTCCGTTGATGAGTTCACTTAAAACATATGAGGGTAAATCTGTCTAGAATAAAATATAAAGTCAAAATATGGGACTTAAAATAGTAAAAATATTCTTATGGGATTAAATCTCTTATATTTACTTAAAATGGGACTAATCCCCAATTAACTCAAAAAAAACTCAATAGAGAGAGAAACCTGCTCAGAGACACCAAGGCCCGTGCCTTCTTTCCAACCCTGCTTCTTCAGAAGCTGCCAAACAAGAATCCAAACCCCACCCATGTCAGATACAACGAGAAGTTAGTAGTAGCACTTCTCATGTCTCCATAGATAGATTGGAGAAAGAAAAAGTAAAATGGGATAACAAGTATCCCTGTGCGTGTATGTGTATACGTACACAAAAAAAGGGTTGAGCTCCTCTCAAGACGAATGTTCCTTAAGAATACATTTTGTGGGCTTGAGGTGGGTCCACAATATGTGTATGTGCATGCGTATATACAAATACAAAAAGAGTTGTAGCTCCTCTCAAGACAAATGTTCCTTAAGACCCCATTTGTGGGCTTGAGGTGGGTCCACAATGATAATTTGAACTGTTCTTCTTATAGATCCCGCGCAGAAGATCATTTAAAATGGTGTGTGAAAGCCATGATTCGCCTCAATTTGAGATTTGAGGGTTTCACGGGATTCAGCCAATTGTCTTGAGAAGACAAATTCTTGAGGGGAGGTTTACCCATAAGAAAGAAGAAGGAAAAAAAACCCAATTAGAACACAGAAGAACAGAAAAAAAGAAACCCTAACCCCCATGACAGAACTGACAGAGAATTATCGAATGTATATACTGCATATGCAAGAGAGAGAAGGGACCAAAGGAAAACCTGAAAACCAATATTGGACGGTTCGATAGGTGGCTGTGAATAAGATGGAATCGAATCCCAACTCTCGCTCCCACCACGAACGAATTCGCCACCCTCTGCGTCTCCCATGATTCCTGACATGGCATTGGCAGCTAACAGCGATATTTGATATTTCCCCCTATAGTGAGTATGGAGTCGAAGGATCCCTCGTGACTTCTGTCGGCTAATGGGACAGCGGATTTGACCGCGGACGCATAAGAACACAGGGCTTCTTTATCATTTGGAATAGAATTAGATGGGATGCTACTTGAGTCGCACGGGTTAGTTTAAGTCTCATACTATAAATATGGGTAAATTACGTTTATATTTTTGCATTTAAGGATTATATTATTATTATTTATTTTATTTTTTAAAATATTATTTTTTTTATAACACTTAAATTTAAAAATTAATTTTTCGTTAATTTTTGGACAAAAAAAACAATATTTTCACTATTTCAATAGTATTTTGATGCTTTTTATTTTTTGTTTTTTTTAATTAGAAAATCTTATTTGAAATTTTTTTATTAAAAAATAAAAAATTACTAAATACAAAAATAAGTAAAATAAAAACATAAAATTTAATTTATTAA
>JAOTRH010450928.1:0-30568 GCA_034768845.1 Heliamphora exappendiculata | reverse complement strand
ACCGATGGTATGTCCATTTCTATCTAAACTGTGAACATAAAATTTATATTCTGCAAGAACCTAAAATCTGATCTTCTATGTATAAGCCGTACTCTACACACCAGATTAACTACTATACAAGATATTGGATATCCATACATATCAAAGAAATGATACACATACATTGCTGATAAAGATTATCATAAAATAAAATTTTAATTTTATTAAAAATAAAATTAAACACTAAGAACATGATTTTCAGTATACCAACCCCAACATAAGGGACTCGGCACTAGTTGTATCCCAGGCAAAGAGAGAGAAAAGTCAAAGAAGAAAAGCTGGTTCAGTATTATCGAGAACACGAGCTAATGATCCCCTGCTTTGAAAACGTAATATTCATTCATGTGCCCAGATTGCAAAACAAATTCGCCGATACCTTGGCTACTCTAGCATCAATGATAAATATAACATCCGGGATAAGAATGAGGCCTTTGAAAATTCAACAAAAGGATGTATCTGCAATCAACAACATCGTTATAACCCAAGAAACCAATGGCGAGTTACCATGGTATCACTACAGCTATAAATTCACCGAGAAGGGAGAATATTCGAGGCAAGGCAGTAAGAAGGACCAAAGAGCTATTAGAAAACTCGCCGCACAGTTGTAGTCTATGGGGAAAAACTGTACAAAAGAGAATATCTGGGAGTTAATAAACTCTGTGTTGACACAAAAGAAGGACATGAGGTGATGGGAGAAATTCATAGAGGAGTTTGTGGACCTCACATGAGTGGGATGATGCTAGCTAAAAAGATCCCGCGCCAAGGATATTTTTGGATGACCATGGAAGCAGCCTGCCATCTGTTTTTTCAGAGATGCCGAAAGTGCCAAATCCATGCAAATCTCATGCATGTACCACCATCTCAGCTGTATAGCATGACCTCGCCCTAGTCATTCTTGATTTGGGGAATCGACGTAATAGGGAAGGTTACACCTAAGGTGTCGAATGGGCACGAGTTTATTCTCGTGGCAATTGATTATTTCACGAAGTGGGCTGAAACTACCTTCTACTCCGTCCTAAAGGCTGCCCAAGTAGCTAAGTTCATCAAAGAGAATCTCAGTTTCCGGTACGGAGTCCCGCACAGGACAATTTCTGATAATGGTTCCCACTTTAAGAGAGAAGTTTTGGATCTATTAGAGGAATACCGAATTGTTAGTCACAAATTCTCACCATATAGACCACAAACCAATGGGACTGTGGAAGCCGCAAATAAGGATGTGAAGAAAATCCTTTAGAAAATGATAGAGAAAAGTAAGGATTGGCCATAAAAGCTACCATTTGCACTTTGGGGATACCGGACATCGATTAGAACTTCAACTGGGGCCACACCGTATGCCTTGGTTTACGAAATGGAAGCAATCCTATCTATCGAATTGGAAATCCCATCTTTGAGAATAATAACCGAGAGTGGAATTCCCGAGACAGAATGGGAGAGGAATAGATTTGAAGAATTACACTTGTTTGACGAAAGAAGACTTCAAACATTGTTTCATGTTCAAGGGTATCAGAGAAGGATAGCTTAAGCGTTCAACAAAAAGGTTAAGTCCCGAAACTTGAAGAGAGGTGATTTAGTCCTCAAAGAGATCAGAGCTCCGATTTTCGACCCTAGAGGCAAGGTCAAACCTAATTGGGCCGGACCCTATTTTATTAAAACCCTCATGTCAGGAGGTGCTTCAATTTTGATGGACTTAGATGGGAATGTTTTCTCTACACCTGTCAATTCAGTTTAGCTTAAAAGATTCTACCCCTGAGGGAAAAGCCTGCAAAAGAAGAGCCTCAATACCCGAGTGTTACTTACGCCTTGAACTACGTTATGGCCTGATTCCCTTCCGTCGAGATACGTAGGCAGCTTCTGCCAGAAGTTCGGCCCAAACCTTTGTTCAGAATTCCCTCCTTGTAACCGTGCTTCAAGTAAGTTGATCAATACAAAAGCTTGTTTTAAGTTTCTCTAATAAAATGATTATGTTATAAGAATAAAATTTAAAAAGCCATCGCAAACCAAAAGTAGAGAGACTTTCATTAATGAGTTTATCGATACAAATTTCAAAAGATATAAGAGAGGCTCGCAAGTCCTCATCCTAAAAAGCTAAAAAGAAAGCAAACATAGATATTGAGACATAGCAAAGGAAGTCAAGTCCTCATTCTCTTTGTATCTCCTCCTTGTCCTGCCTCACTTTATCTCTGTCTGCAGCCAAACCCAGTAAACCTCAGAAAGACTGCTAGCGAAGTCCCTGCCAAATGGTATCCTAGGTCGAGAAGACCAAGCTCGTTGATACTGACCCAGGAAAGGGGCCCGGTGAGGATGACTATACAAATGGCTCATATAAGTCTTGGGACAGATCTGGGTACACCCAAATTGGCAAAGAATGCGATAAGGATGATAGAAGGTAGCCAACTTCAAGTCAACCAATAGGACCCCCAAGTGACCGGCAGTGGAAATAGTCATAGAAGATATCTTCAGCTAGGGGTATAGCCAAGAGATATCCTTCCCAGTCAAAGAACTTAGATAATCCTTCTAATTAGCTTCAGTAGAGCAAAGTCAATAAACTTGACGGTGAATAAAGGACTTAATGCTATAATTATCAGATACAGGTTTCTCCAGCAGATTCACTTTCTCCATCAATCAAACCTGAGAGAAATAAAGAAAAAGGAGAGCTGAGTAGAAAAATTCGAGAGAATACAAGAAAAGGAGACCTGAGTGGAAAAATTTGAGAGAATACAAAAAATGAGAGCTGAGTGGAAAATACAAAAAAATGAGAGATGAGTGAATACCTACAGCAAGAGTACACTACCAACAAAATAAGGAGCACCCCCAGAACGGACTCCTTCAAGCTCTAGAAGCGTCTCAACCAGAATCAACGGGACAGGGTTTCAACCCTCATGAATCTGATTGACCACATCCAATAAGGAAGAGCTAGCTTACCCATCTGAAGGTCCCAAGAGGGAACGAGCCAAAAGGACCCCCGCGGCCCAAAGCGGTCTATGATCCAAGCCACATCAAGGGATCCACCATGACTAATCAAAGCAGTCTCACGACGGAAAAAACCACAAAGCTGCATCAACCTGTCTCTAGTACTCGAGAAAGGAGCATGGACTATCACTTCATCATGACCCAAGATCGCAAAGATAGCAGAGAAATTCTCTACGGTCGGACATAACTCTTCAATGCCGAAGCAAAAGACGTGCACTTTGGGATCTCACAGTTGGGCAGCCGCTTGAAGTAGATGCCAATCAACCCTCACGCTTTGCAATGAGAATAGCGAATCTAGGCTAAAGTTGAGGAAGTTCCCACGCTCGACCGGAGAGAAGTCCCCCATCCAATCCAACAAGGAGTTGTTATAGGAGTGAGCCATAAAGAATGCAAGGAAAATGCCAAGTATATGGAACAGTAGGGTCTGAAGCAGTGTCACTCTTTTATAGAGTTGAAGAAGAAGGGAAACCCAGAATGTACCCCCAATTTCGCGCCAAAACACTGTGCTGCGGCCGTCACTTTTTTAATACGGCTGTAGCTTTGCAATATAACAGCCGTTATATTTCATTCCCAAAACTCACGGCCATGATACTAAAACTCTAGGCCGTGAACTTTTATTCACAAAAGTTTAGGCCGCCATATTCGCTCTCACGGCTGCCATCTTTTTTATGCAGAAATTTTAGCAGCATGTCCCCATTTTGCCAATATGCCCCAAACTGAAATTGTTCACCCGTTGGCAACTTACAGCAAGAAAAGCAGTACATAAGACAAGATCGCAACTTACAAATCATACATCATGTATAATCAAAGTCTAAGCATCTAAAGAGTAGTTTGTATGTTGTAAAAAAGTCTAAGCATCCATGATAATTAAAAAGTGTAAACCACAAGGTGCGGAGGCCCAACCCATCAAAAGAAGAGTAGTGTATGAATGTGCGTGATGTGATACACAAGCCGATAAAAAAATCATAGGCATGCAGGCCCCATTAATATATCTGTACAGAATATCAAAGGCGCGCAGGCCCCATCATAGTAAATGTGCAGTCTGTCAAAGCAAATGTATCAATGTATCAGTGTATCAGTATGTATCTATGCAATGGTGAATCATAGACAGTGTATCAGTATGATGAACTAAGAGTAAAGTATCAGAATGTGATAAGAAGGCACGTAGGCCTAAAAGGGAACAAGCATGTAGGCCTCCCTAAAAAGTAAAAAGAAGAAGAATGAAGGAAATCAGCAGCTGGTCAGGATGATCACTCCCGCTGGGTCCTCTTCCCTCGAACCACATATCTTCCTTGGGGTGACTCTCCAGATGTCAACCCAGTCCCTTCCACCACGCCCACGCTGAAAGAAGAAAAAGGGGCACATCAGCTAAGGGAGATGAATATGAACAAAAAGGAAAAGAAAAAATTAAAGACAAAAAATACCGCAATGGGGCCACCCCAAGGAGCAGGGGCTCCAAGCCATGAGCTTGGAAGGCAGCATCCCAACGGCGGACCAACACCCTCAACCCAATGATCAAGCAGAGGGATTGGTCGCACCACTCCCTGGGCATCTGTCAAGAGAAGAAACAAGTCAGTGTAATCAGGTGTCAGGATCAGTCAGATATGGGAATCAATACAGTCAAATCATCACAATCTGATACAAGTGATAGTATCAAGAATGGAAGGAGGGATGTTGTACCTGCTCAGTGCCAGGGGAAAGGAGAATATCTAGGGCCATCGACTTAAGGACCCAGATCTAATGAAGAACTCCATCCACAAAAGTGTCCGCTGTCCAAGAAATCTCAGGATGTACAGGGCTCGAGGCAGCAGGAGAAGGACCCTGAACAGCAGCACGAGCTCCTATGGCTGGCATGAGCCTCTCTTGGGCAAAACCCATGTAGTCACGATCCTCGCCCTCGACCAGCGTAGCAACGACAAGGCCCATCATGGCTTGAATGATCTCGACTGTACGGAGTGTGTCAGTCTGACGCATTCCCACCGGAGGTGTCCTTGGAATACGAAAATGATCGTACCTCAAGGACTGTTAAACGACGCGCTCACTATGGTACCACTATCTGCAAAATAGCCCCTCAAACAAGACACGAGTTCGGGTGACCTCACGGCTCCACATCAAATCAGCACCAGCTCGCTCCTCTATGCTCATCCAAATGTCTTAGCGGAGTTGAAAGTCAAAGGAAGCATGCCAGCAAGCAATGCATGTGCAGGAAATGAGAAGTGTGAGTGAACTGAAAGCACAAGTAACTTACCCAATCGAGAGTGAGGCTATCAAGAAAAAAGCGGTCATTATCTAGGTCCTTTCCATCAGGCTTCGTACCTCGATGGTGTATGGCCCATCGAAGTTCCCAAGGGATCACAAGCGGGTCGTCACATGAGTTCACGAGCTGGCGCATGCCTAGGATTTCATAAGCCTAAAGCTACATAAAGTCAAAAGAAGTATCAGTACAATTGAATCAGATACGCGATATGGAAATGAGAATGGAAAGTACTGAAAGCAGAGAAAATGGACATTCCTCCCAGATGCACCAATACCTGCCGACGCTCATATCAGAAGTCTGGGTTGCTGCACTCATGTATTCGTACAGGGTGGCTAGTGCAGCTCCTCCCCCATCATAGGAGCCAATCTGGTCCACCACCACCATGGCAGCGAGGTTGTGGAGGTGCACCACATTCTCCAAGTTTAGGAATAAGGATATTTCAAACATATAGAGAAGGAATGCACATGCCACCCACTCGAAGTGGCGGACCTCAGAGTAGGCAAAATGGTGAAAGGTCGTCTTCAGCCACATGTATCGTATGCTCCCATTGTCGATGGAAGGGGGCACGTGGCTGAGAAGGTGTAAGAGAGCCTTGGGGCTCGGACATGACTCAACAACAATAGGTACCCCAAGGTGTTGTGCAAGTTATCTTTTCTCGGTCCGCTGGAGCCATCAGAATCTGGTTATACCTCGAGAAGCCATCAATGAAGGATAAGAGCACGTTCTTGGCAGTGTTATCTACCTAGACATCTATATGGGGAAGAGAGAAGTCATCCTTGGGACTAGCCTTGCTGAGGATTATGAAGTCGACACATACCTGGATCTTCCCATCTTTCTTCAATACGGGGATAATATTAGCAACCCACCTCAGATACTCTGTAATCTTGAAAAATCTGGCATCTAACTATTTGGTAACTTATTCCTTGATCTTAAGCTCCCAATCTGGCCTAATTCTCCTTTGCTTTTTCTTAACAAGTTTGGCATCGGGATACAAGGGGATTTGGTGCTGTAAAATGTCAGGATCTATACTAAGCATGTCTTTATAGGATGATGCAAAAATATCTTTAAATTCTTTTAATAAAAAGATTAACTGTTCACATTCCTTTAAAAATAGGGTGGAATCAATTTGAACCATTTGTGGGTTATTTTCATTATTAGGATTTATCAAAATTATTTCTTCGATTATAGGTTTGGCTCTCATTTCTTCTTTCTTTTCGATTAAGAATTTTAATTCTTGGAGGATATCCTCCTCGAATTCATTAAAATATTCGGAATCAAGATAAAATAATTGAGACACAGCGAAATAAGTAAAGTTTGATTTCATTTCATCAATTTCAAAAGAGATTACATCCTTAGACTCAATATAGAAAGGGCTTAGGATGCTAGCAGATGCATTATCGGCAGACTCAATTTTAATCAACTTAGTAAAGATAGATTCAGCAAACTCCAACCCACTCGTTACATCACGCATAATAAAAGACTCGAAGGACTAACTTTTTTTCATTTTAGTTGCATCCATGATAAGCGAAGTGTGACCTGCAAGCGAGTCAGCTTCCATCATCAGCACGTCTTGTCTTCGTCATGATTTCCTATACGCACCTAAGCCATCTCTTCATGGAAGAAAGACTCCAGATCTTCTTCTTCACAAAGATCTGTCTAATCTGTTTTCATCTTTCCTATGAGACCCATCTGCCAAATCTCGACTTCTTCATCACTTTTGAATAGCTAGTGACTGAAAAAGATCTCCAATCCTGGTAATTTGTTATCAGTCTTCTCTTTAATCCATGGTTTAGGGAACCCACGGTAATGGAAATTGCCCCTTTGTTTGATGAAACATCCATTCAGTGTCGGCCCATAATCTCCTACATTTGCCTCCTATAGTTCTAGCTTGTATCCCAGTCCGTACCCATGGCGATTATGATTTACGAGGATTAGCTTCGAAATCCCTTATAAATGCTTTCCTAATCTCATGCCTAGAAAGTAGTACATTTTCTTCATCATGGCTATGACTCTTAGGTTAACATAACTTCCCTCATCATTCATCAGAACTTGTATGGCCTTGGTTTCATCAAAATCAAATCCGTTCCATAAGAAATCCTCCTCCTTGTGTTGGATCTCAAGAAGCGAGGTAACATCACTAAGTGGAGCTGACAAGCTAGTTTAACACGGTATAGTGATAGTTACTCCATCTTTGATCAATTTTATCTTTTGGTGTAGGGTGGATGGAACAGCTCTAATCAATGGGTCATGTAGCCATGACCTTCTTAGTAGTAGGTTGAATGACACTGGCACGTTAAGGACATGAAATTTTACTTCACATGAGATGGCCCTTATGCTAGAAAATTCCTATCACTGAAGGCAATAATACTAGACTGCTTCTCGGGTATGAGCATTCCAACCAGCTGGTCTGGAGTGACATCAATCGGTATGCCCACGTTGTTCAAGGCTTTTAGGACGGCCTATCAGTATTTGTGAGATGCTACCAGTAATGCCCAAATGCTTACATTAGCTTGCGTCTTCTTAAGCTGCTTTAGAACTATATCTTCCTCTTCACTATTTTCTCTCTCTGTTCTTTTTGCCTGTTTCCTCGGTTCCACTATGACTCTACTTGGTTGCCCCTTCTCCAGCTGTGCGGGCTTAAAGTGTCTTCCACTCCGTATCAGGTGTTCTATCTGCTCAACGGGCTCCCATAGCCCTTTAAACTAGTCAACTACTTCTTGAACTTCGGCTACTAGGCCTCTTTTCTCTCAAAAGGCATAGAAATTGTTTGTCTCTTCACTTTTCCTTCATTTCCCCAGAAATCTTTCTCGATCCCCATTATATTTTGTGAAAACCATTCGGACTCTTCGCTAATTGCGGCCTCCAGCTCAAAAAGTTGTGGCAATGACACTTCATTTAATAGGTCTTCGAAACCTTAAGACGGGGGAAGGCCCCAAGGCTCCCACGGGCCTCCATGGTCATATGATTTTTAGACTACCGGGTGCCATTCTGGCACATTTTCTCCTTCATCATATTTTATATTTGTGAATTCTTACTCGACTTCTTTAAACTTCCACATGTCGTTCTCTTCCTAATAATCCCATTCGAGTGAACATGAGATAGGTCCATTGGGTAGAGGTGTCCTCGATTTTGGTTCATGGAGAGGAACCATGTATACAGAAGGGTCAATTGCAAGACATGTGATTCTCAACAAATTTCCTTGGGGAGTACTTTCCTCTTTCTGCTCCTTCCTCTCCTTGGCTTCCGTACTGACTTGCGAATTTTCTTCCTATTTTTTCTCACTGTCAATGTCTTTTTCCTTTGAAGATTCTCCTCTTTCTAATACTGCTTTTCTTGCTTCTCCTGTTTTAAAACTTGGATTAACCTCCCCATACCAAGCTTCCCCTTGATGCGAGGTATCATTACTCGGGATGGTCAGAACATGCCACTTGATGTCTATTCCGGCCTCTTTCAAATCATCCAATGCCTTGAGGCAGGCCAAAACTTCCCAAAGGCATTTGACCTCTTCATCTTCTTCATTATTGGCAGGGGGAAGGGATTCCTCCTCATGGATAATGAAAATTGGTAAAGTAAAAGAATCATCCTTAATCAAATCCTAGATAAGGTCGTCTAGCCACAACACCTCTTGCCTAGATGGCAAATCTACAATCGATTTCAGTTCTGCCACAAAAACCATAAACTCGGTGGGAACAAATCCTTTCAACTCTTCCTCGATGACATTTACATTTTGCTGATTGGCATGATTCAGAAGGGGATTGGTAGTAATGTTCGATTTCTGTACGGCGGTGGACGGAGGGACCACTTTGTTGCCAATTAAATCTTGAATTTCATGTTAAAGCCGCATGCAATTATTAGTAAGATGTCTATGCCCCTTATGAAAGGCACAGTATTGGGTAGGATTGTATTGGGGTGGTAAAGGATTTGTTGGCATAACCGACTTCAAAGGCTTTATGAGGCCCCTCTCAATCAAACGGCTTAGGATGGATGTTAACGGCACGGTGAATTGGGTGAAAGTTCTCTTTTGATTTTGGGGTGGATTTTGAGAGGTCAGCTGAACAGATGGGCTTCGCTAATTTAGATCGGGGTTTAGCAAGTTTACTTCGTAACTTTGGCTCACTGTATTTGCGGCATTATTTTGATTACTGACATACGATTTTTGGGCTATTTTTTGACTTGGTTCTCCCTTTTTAATAGCCCCGGACGGTAGAGCATCCTCTACCTGTATCCCCGCATTAAAAATCTGCTCAAATGTCATCAATGGCTACACGATCATATATTTGTATAATTGTGTTTGTAGGTTCTTCACCATCATTCTTACTTGTTCTTTCTCAGTGGGTTGACTCGTCATCTTAGCTACTTTTGCCCTCTATTGGGTCAGGAATTCCATAAAAGATTCTTTGGCTTCCTGTCAAGTGGTCTCGAGCTCCCGAGTGGTAACATCGAGCAGGATGTTGTAGTCGTACTGATTGACAAATGCGGTGGTAATGTCCCCCCATGTTCTCGTCATGGCAGCATTTAAAGACAGAAATCATTTTTGAGCAGCTACTGATAAAGAAGGCTGGAAAAGCTGTGCTTTTAACTGATCATTAATACCCATAGGTGACAAAGTCCCCACATACATTCTGAGATGAATCTTCGGATCCCCAGTCCAGTCAAATTTCTCCATATCAGGCGTCTTGAATTTTTTGGAAAATTTAGCATTGGGGAAGAGACAAAGTCCCTCGACATCCAACATATAGTCTTTGACACATTGGACTTTCCTCAAAATTTTCTCTAGCTTATCAACCTTATCAGACAAGATTGATTTTTTCGTGGCTAGAATTTCTGGGATCTTTGGTCAAATAGGTTGTGCAGTAACTACTTGCTGAGCTCTCTCGGGTCCTACATTGTCATCCCAAATATCATTTCCTACTCCGTCCTCTTGATCATTTGGAATAACTACGTTGGGCTCCGTGACCCGAGTCTATAAGGCCTGAATCTGCGCCTAACACTGTGTTTGATGCCTAGCTTGATTCATCATAGTAGTACTAACCCCTTCAACTGTCCATTGCAATTCCAGAATTGCCCTCATCATGTTAGCCATGGTAAGTTCTGGGTCTGCCATTGGCAATCTCAACTGGCTAGTACGTCTAAGCCTTCCGCTCGAAGATCGAACCCAAGTGCGTATAGGTTCTTCCCTATCTAAAGCTATGATCTTGGGTCTCTGAACTGAAAGGGCCTACACAAACCGAATAACTCATCAATCGGACCTAGACTCAAAACAACTCACTCTCCAAAATGGACTCGTATAAACTGAAAAACTCCCACGTAAACTCAAAATAGCTCTCCAACATGGATCGGGAAAATGAAGGCTAACCCTAATTAGTGCTACTATACAAACAAAAACATCCATAAAAAAGAAAATTACATAACCCTAAAAGATTTATTGATCCTTAAAAAAGGGTTCTAAGAAGCTATTTGCTCATAAAAATGGCTGGTAGGCCTTCACTCAATGTACTTTCTGAATACAGTCAAAGATATACCTCCCAATGCTAGTAATGGTGTAAGGCATGGTCAAATGGTACGCAATAACTCTTTTTGCCACATCTATGGAACCATGTGGCCAGAAAGCTTGCTGGCTTCCCCGATATAGCCCTGAGACAACGAACTGACCGATATATTGGGTAGGCAGAGCGGAGTTCCAATAACAAAGCACACAAATATACAAATGCAGATGTGAATACCGATGAAAAAGTTTATAATAAGAACCATTGACATTTCAAGTTAAGCCATCTTATAATTTTTTCGAAAAATCAGTCCCTACCGGAGTCGCTAGAAAAACAGTGTGTTTTGTTTTGGAGATTGGGAGGAATGCTCCGGATATCCATCGTTTTTAGGAAAATATTTTTTTTCTATTTAAAATGAAAAATTCAAGATATCCAAATGCATTTTTTTTTAAAATAGAGTCGCCACTTGATTTTCGAGAAAAATCAAGAAAAACAGAATAAAGATACTGGTCTTTTAAGAGCGTAACCAGAAAAAAAGAGGGTTCGGGGGCTAAAGTACAAAAAAGTAAGGTGTTAGGCACCATTCTCGCCCAACTATGAGATTGGCCTCCACTTTGTCAATGTTGGTTTTTATTGGTTCTTATAAAGTATTTTTAAAGGTAACATATACAGAACGAGTTTAAGGGGCTTTCCTGAGGTATCTAAGTTTGATTTTTTGATGAAAAAATAGTTCAATATGCTGCCTACAATATTCATGTAGACCACTTTTGGATTAGGTCACTAAAAATAGGGGTTTTTGGTCATACAAAAATATGTAATAGAAGCGTCTTTAAAAAGGCTAAACCTCAACAGAGAAATACAGAGTGATTTTGACACATTAAACCTCAATATTTTGGGCTCATTGTTGATGGGTAGCTAGATATACATGTTATATACAACTTCTATGTTTTGACCAAAGCTCAGATCTCATTATAAGCTAGGGTTTGCAGGCCTGCAATGTTAACTGGTCTGAAACCAACACAGTTTGGTAGAATTGCAATATCTCAAGTTCTACTCACTCAAATGAGTTCAAACCAATTCTGGTTGAAAGATAACACACATAAAGAATACGCTAAGATTATTTTTCTACATTGAGTTATGAAGTTCTAAAGATTAGGGCAGAAAGCTCAAAACTCAGGCCCATCTTAATTCTAACCTCTTAGTGTCATGTGTAAGTTTTTGACATATCTTCTCTATATACATGTGTTAAATCTCAATATATCAGTGTTCCAGAGCTTAAAGAAGTCAGGGAACTCATGAAAAAACTCATACCAACTCACAACTTCAACATTCATGCCTAACAGTTTAACAATCCCACCATAACACCTTTATTTTTTGAGTTTTCAGTGTTTGATCTTAGATTTGTGTTTGAAAATGATGAAAGAGGTATCTGATATATATAAAATCGGAACTGTTTGAGCCTTGATTATCTTGTTTAGAAGTTATATCTTGGTAATGGAAGGCCTTGGACTTAGCATTAGCTTCATGGATTCCCAAATTTCCTTGGTTCTTCCTCCTTCTTCTTTCTTTTTCTTTCTCTCCTTCACCTCACTAATGCCGAAATTTCCATGGGGAAGAATAGAGGTTTTGGGTTCTTTTTATAGAGAAAAGTTAGGTAGGAAGCTTCCTTGAGAAGCTTGGTTAATCATGGTTGGATTTAGTTAACTTGAGTTGCTTTTTACTAACCTTGGTTTAGGAAACTTGGCAACCAAGTTTGGCACATTCTCCTAGGTAGCTAGCCACTTGAATATGTATATATATTATATCAAATTAATTTTCTTTATTTAATTATAGGAGAAAATTCAGATATTTTCACATAGGTTCGTTTTCTTAACTTTTCGAGCTTAACTATTGTCTTAATCAACTTGGACTTATAACTTTGAATTCTTTTCCTCAATATTAGAGTTTTAATATATGTTTATGTAGTTCTCACTCTATCCCAGGTCTCGGGCTAAAAAAGATTAAACGGTCAGACCGATTTTTCTTATCGAACTTAGGTTCAAGATTTTGTTTCTTTTAAGATATTCTTTCTTTTCTATTTGTATCTTTGAGTTTGGGTTATTACAGTCTATCTTTCTTTAAGAAATTTAGTTCTCAAAATTTGCATACCTTGCTCGAAGAGACGTGGATATTTCTCATGATATGATTTTAAAGCCACAGTTCAAACTAATAGTTTCTAACACACAACCCTATTCAACAATTCAAAATGCCATTATATGCTAACACTCACCCTTAAAATAAAACAGCAACTCAAAGCCTTTGAAGACCAACCCTCACCCTTACCGGGCTTCGCACAATACTTTTATAGGACTTACACACATACCCTCACAGAACAAAACTCTTTTAGATTAATCATACCCTTTCATGGTGGTATCTTTAGGAACACGGTCTCCCACTACAATAGGTCGCTTCTCCGATTATCTACACAGCTATTTTGCCTGTCTTGCGAGTGCTTCAATCTCTCTCGGATCAACTTAATCTTATTAGTGGAAATTTAAACTATCTCGGGTTCAAGCAACTTCCTCTCTCCGAATTCTTTCCAGCAAATTAGGCTTCAACATTTCCTATCGTACAACGCTTCATAAGGGGCCATCCCTATGGTTGATGGAAAACTATTGTTATATACGAACTCGACCAGCGACAAATGTTCCTCCCAGCTTCTAACAAAGTCTAGAACACATGCTCTAAGCATATCTTCTAAGGTTTGAATTGTCCTCTCTAATTGATCGTTAGTCTGCGGATGGAAAGATGTGCTAAACTTTAAAGTAGTCCCTAATGCTTCTAGTAAGCTTGGCCAAAACCTATACATAAAACGTAGGCCCTTGTTTAGTAGTATAGAAACTAGTACTTCGTGTAACCAAATGATCTCATCAATATAAAGCTGTGCAAACCGATCTACGAAAAATGTCATCTTTATTGGTAGGTAGTGAGCTAACTTTGTTAACTTATCCACAATTACCCAAATAACATCATTCCCCTTGGGTGTTTGAGGGAGTTTGGTTACAAAATCCATGGTAATATGTTCTCCCTTCCACTCGGGTACAGGTAACGATTATAGTAATGCTGCCGACTTCTGGTGTTCAATCTTAACTTGCTGGCATACTAAACATCTTATCACGAAATTCGCTGCGCCCTTCTTCATCCCACTACACCAGTATCTTTCTTTTAAATCTCTATACAACTTCGTACTTCCCAGGTGCATGGTGTATGCTGAGTTATGTGTTTCATTTAAGATTTGCCTCCTCAACTCCCCATTATTGGGCACATACAATTTGTGACCGAACCATAATACGTCATCTTGAACTTCAAATTCTGTCTTCTCTTTAGCTGATGCTTCTACCCTTATCTTGTCCACTTGATTATCTGCTAATTAAGCTACTCCAATTTGATCTAATAAGGTTGGTCTTACGCTCAGAGTTGCTAATAGGCCTCCATTCTTTCCTATGGCAAGATGGGTTCTAAGCGTTCACATTTCCAAAAAAGTACCAGTTCGTACCGCTCGTAGATGCGCTATTTTTCTTAATGATTTTTGGCTTAGGGCATCTGCCACAATGTTAACCTTCCTCGGATGATAGTGAATTGTGCAGTCATAATCTTTAATTAACTCCGTCCATCTCCTTTACCTTAAGTTCAGCTCTTTCTGGGTGAAAATATACTTCAAACTCTAATGATCCATAAAGATCTCACAAGGGATGCCGTGCAAATAATGTCTCCATATCTTGAGCGCAAAGACAATTGCGGCTAACTCTAGATCATGGGTAGGGTAATTCTTATCATGAGGTTCTAATTGTCTGGATGCATAGGCGATAACCTTCCCGTGTTGCATCAAAACGTAACCCAAACCTTGGTGTGACACGTCACTATAAATAAGAAAGCCCCTGTTGCCTAACGGAAGGGTAAGCACAGGTGCTGACACCAGTTTGTACTTCAACTCTTGAAAACTTAGTCTGCATTCGTCGAATCATTCAAACTTAACATTTTTCTGAGTCAACCGAGTCAACGGTTTCACAATTAAGGAAAAGTCCATAATAAAATGCCAGTAATAACCAGCTAGCCCCAAAAAGCTTTGTATCTTTGTCATGCTAGTTAGCCTCTTCTTATAGACTATTGCTTCCACTTTTATTGGGTCCACTTGTATTCCCTCTCCGGATGTAACATAATCCAAAAACACCACTCGATCAAACTAAAACTCACTTTTTGAATTTTGCATACAACTAGTGTTTTCTCAGGATCTGCAAAGAAATTTTCAAACTTTCCCTGTGTTTCTCCTCACTCTGAGAATATACCCGAATGTCATTTATGAACATAATCATGAATTATTCTACAAAGCTTCTAAACACTCGATCCATTAGGTTCATAAATACAGCAGGTGCATTCGTTAACCCGAAAGGCATCACAACAAATTCATAATGCTCGTAATGAGTCCTAAAGGCAGTCTTGTGTATATCTGACTCCTGCACTCTCAATCTGTGGTATCCTGATCCCAAGTCAATCTTCGAGAACACTTGACTCCAAAACACAACTTATATCGAGTATGACTCCCACAAACGATCATACATCTCTAAACTGGCCCACCACCGAGACTAATTTCAAACATTCTCTACCTCTGTCTGGAAACATTGTCACTCCCCCTTTCTGAACTACCGAAACTAGATCATTACCACATTCAAATGTACACCGAAAACTACTTTTTGATCAACTAACGATTACGAACTCGAAATCACATCACTACATTATGTTGTACCACTCTAGCCTTACGATTATCAAGACTAATACCACCACTTGAACCTAATGAGTTACCAGGGCTAGACATATCACATAGACTAAATGCTTCACAAGTATATGCTTACCCATACGAACCCAATTACAACTCTCGTCATAACACAATATACATTAACATATTTCCTTCATGTACATACCACCCACCCAACAATCCTTTAACCGAACAGTACTAACACCTGATTTTAAAATCTCTTACCATCATTACTCAATTCCTTCACACATTCTCTGCCACACAACCGAACCAAGAGCAACTTTCACACTTTAACTATTTTATCTTACTCGTATTTTACCAAGACACTCGATTCACTCAAGGCCAATTACAAAAATCATACCTATTAATTCATATAGTCTCACATACGCTTCCACTATTCTCATTTAAACACTTATTCTTCCCACGTAGTCACACTAAGCTGTTACGCAATTCCACCAGAAACAACAAAATTATATTATCTTTCAACTTCTTATACATAGAGTTTACACATTCTCACAAGAAAATTCTTTCTCTATACAAGCGACATTTATGCACTAATCTAAACGAGCTTGCCCTAACGGGTCACATCACAAATGGTTTTCCAAAGCAATTTTCTTGCGACTCACAACGATACCACAACAAAAATCGAATACCAACTCCATAAGAGTTACACAGTCTAAATGTCAAATAAATATAAATCGATACTTAAGAACCTATCATGTCAACAACTCAGTCTGTCTAAAATGCGCACTTTACCCCTCAACTAATTTTTAGCGTCAACAGGACTAACTATTTTCACAAACTCCTTGGTACCGAAATCCTTGAATTATTTAACTAAACGGTTACCAGCCCTTCTAGCCCACATTGCAATTCATCTTGCACTAGGTTTACCCATTTTGCGTAGTTGTTCATCTTGAGAATTGTTATCCTTGTTCTAATTAGAAAACTTAGTCCCTTCTTAAACCTTCTACACCTTATCTCCTCATCAGGTGTAAGTTGGGTGGCATATCGTAATAACTCTATAAACTTCATCTCAAATTTTGCCACAGTCATTCTTTCTTGTTCCAGGTCAATAAATTCTTACACCTGTTCATGCTTGTAGTATATGGGCTTGTACTGCTCGTCGAACGCTTTCTCAAAATGATCCCAAGTGATTCTCTGGGTACAGGAGGTTCAACACCTGGCACCAGCATTTTTAGTAACCACTCTACGGCTTCCCACCAATGGCATGCTTCTCCCCTAAACATAAAAGCTACGAGGTCAATCCTGCCATCTGCCTCTACCCTAGCCTATCCAGAATACGCACAACATCCTTCAACCAGATTTTTGCTTCTGCGAGGCTAAGGGTTCTTGGGAACTCCTTTGCACCTAGATCCTTAAATTGTTTGATTAAGGAGTTACTGTTCCTCTCAACTTGCATTGTGATCCAACTCGCGTTCTGTTCGATAAGTCTTAGGATCGTCTCCAACATCCTAGCGGTTGGGTCAGGTTCTACCGGTCTCACTTGCAGAGATTCTTCTTGTCGTGCCTCATTATAATGGTTCGGGTTGAATGACGCTCCATTCGAGTTTCTCCATGTTCTTTCCTGTCGTTGGAAAGCTATGACTTAGGGCTTGATACAAGAGTCCAACTTATAAACATAAGGATAACAACAAACTATCTATGTGTCACGCCCCAAACTCTGGGCCACGTGAAACACCTATAAACAACCAAACATGATACCCAACTGAGAATACACTCTCAAAATAAACCATACATACATTGTATATAAACGCCAAACGACAACATTATACGGCTCCAACGCCTGAAAAACATGTTATAGCATACATGTAAAAAGCTAACAAAAAGGAAGACTACACTCTTTCACCTCCTCTGGCACCTCCAGATCAACCAGCGTGACGAGTACCTGAAGAAAAATAAATTCCACACCATGAGCCAAGGCTCAGCAGAAACTAGACAAGCATGCAATATAAACAAAATATGCTAGGAAATTGTAGTGTAGGTTTAGACTTTCTTTCAAGCCTTGAAAATGATTTTCACATGCGAATGGGAAAGCAATGACACAAACCATGTTTTTGACTCACTCACAGGAGCCTTAGAAATAGTTGGAAAATAGTTTTTAGATCGCGATTCACACGACTCTTAAAAACAATTGAAAAACTGGTCTATCCGTCCCATAATGCAATACATGCAATCCATGACACATACAACTGGCCCTCACATGCCACAACCACAGTCCTAACACTGAGATAAAGATCCATACTTAAAAACATACATTTTCGGGATAAGACCGTATACTTTGGGGTAAAACCATAGACCAAATCACGGGATAAAATCGTATACCATGGGATAAGATCGCACACCACAAGATACAACTGTAAATCAGACCACGGGATAAAATTGTATACTATACCGTAAGCCACAGGATGGACCCGCCGACTACGGATTATACCACGAGATAAAACCGCATGCCACGGGATAAGATCGCATACCACAGGATAACACCGCATATTACAGGATAAAACTAAAATTACGGGATAACACCAAAAACTACGGGATAACACCGAACATTTCTATGCATAACCTAGTCATGATTTAAATGCATATAACATACCACATACACCACATGTATGTGTCCTACTGATCCATTGCATCCATGCCTAATAAAACTCTGAGTTCTACAGCATGCAACCACGATACACATAAGATATCATGCCATGTAATCCACTTACATAAATAAACAGTTATAAATGCACATAACCATATAACCCGACAAGATATCACAAGCCACACACCCGTCATTCGATAATCGAATAACCCATCCACAAACTGGGACCTGTCCACACACAGGGACAACCAACACCTAAATCGGAGATCAACACTTGAACCTCCCACAGAATGATTCTCACAAGAATCCCACCTTAAACCAAACCATGAACCCTCACGTCGCGCATATAATCGGCACTCACACAACCGTGTCACAAACCCGAAACCAACCTGCGCATCACACTCGAGGACGGCATCACACAAACAGTCCAGGCCATCACACGACCCCCGAAACCACAACGCCATTAACCAAACCCCAAAGGAAATCCACGGGTATTTGAATTGATTAATTCTCATAAATTAATCAATTAAATACCGTAGGACACCAATCGAAAATCAAAACCCAACCATCGAACCACCATCACATACCCCAGCACTTCAGCCGACCGAACCAATCCCCCAGTCGACCGAAGACCACACCGAAAAACCAAAAAATGCCCTGGAACACGGTTCAATCGACCGAACCCCTCGGTCTAGTCGACCGACCCCAAAAAACCAAGCTTCAGTAGACTGAACCTATGAGTTCAGTCGACTGAACTCACCCAGAAACCGTTTTTAAGCTACGGGTTCAGCCCTCCAAACCCCGAATCGAAGCCTCCAAACTCCAAATCAACACCTGTGAACATCCACATGCCGAGGCCTAACACCAAGACCTCAAAAGAAACTCCCGATACCCGATTCCATCCACCAAAATCGATAAAAACTCGATTTTGAACCCAAAAAACCCAACTTTATAAAAAATTAGATCTACAACAATCCGATCGGTAAAAAGACACCCGATTACCCATAGCACCCTTATAACACATACAGGTCTAGAATCTTACCTCGGTGAATTCAAAACTCGATGCCTCGAACCAAGTGCAAAATCGAGTTTCACCAAAATTAAATTCTGACTGGATGGTTGCATAACCAACAATGCTAATACCAAGGATCTGCAGTTTGATCGTCGAAAATTGAGGTCCGGGCCCCCGAGAACTTATAGAGAAGGCAGAGAGAAAACGAAAAACTTAGGAGTTAAGTTTTGAAAAATATATTTATGAAAATATCTAACTCCAGATATTTATAGGCCTCCAAAATATTCATTTTTTAAAATTTTAAAATTCGTACCACAACGGCCCACGGCCTCGGGAACCTACCCCGCATGCATATCTAAGCCCGATCATGCATTAAAAACAGTAAAAATATGCTCAAACGAAAACACGTAACGTACGTCCGAAAATACTGAAAAAAGAAAATGGGTTAGAGTCTCACAACTTTACCCCCGTAAAGGAATTTCATTCCCGAAATTCAACATAAGGTCAAAGAACAAACCGTCGATCACATTGACACAACATACGAGATGGTCAGCCAAACCATTCCTACGATATAGTCAAAGAAGGTCAGGCATCCTAAACGATGGCCAACTATCTCACAGACACAGGATCTACAATACTCCTAACCTCACAACCTCACCAACCACTGCCTCAACACAGCACACCATCGACGGGATCCACAACCAACCCCAAACTGATGCAACAAGGAAACTGGTCCCAAGCCTACCTACTCAGAAAGTACCTATGCTCGTGGAAGGTATATCAGCATCCTCCAACACAATCGGTGCCCTTGATGAACCACGAGCTGCAAGAGAGTACACTCGGGGCAACCCCACTCTGTCCTGTTTGCCATAACTCGGCGCTGTCGGCTGCCACACCAACTGAACAGATGTACTCCCACCTGCCATCCGGGAAGTCTATACTGCTGAAGGCTGCTGTCGACCCTGCGCATACGTACCCACTGGTGTTTCCTCCCTGCTCTACGCATCCTCCCTCTAGGGACACGTACTGCGGATGTGTCCAGTCTGACTACATCTGTAACAAATAGTCAACTTCGTCCCCTGCGACCGATCTTGTATGGAACTCTGAGCCTGCCTCAACTGTGAGTCCCGAGACTGCCTCGGCTGCGGGTAATCTGGTATACGATGCCCTGGCTGTCCACATTGAAAACATATGACCTCCCTCTGCTCTGGCCTCCCTGACGAAGCCACTGATGATGATGGTGCAAAGAACTGCTGTGATCCAGATGGATGAAAACTGGGACCAGAGGACCTCTGCCTCTTGCTGGAATGCCCAGCTGTTTGTGCCTCTACTCCACCTGGTGGTATCTTGGCCTCCCAAGAAGCTCGGATCTCAATCATGGTGTTCTCCACCCTCGCTGCTGCCTCTATCAGCTCCGTGAACACACGAATCCCCATCGCTACCACACGCTCTCTGATCGTCGGTCTCAGACTCTGCTCAAACCTCATAGAACGTAGCTCGTCTGTGCTCACCAACTCAGGTGCAAACCGGGATAAGCACGTGAACTTAGACTTATACTACATGACATCCATCGCCCCCTAGGTAAGAGTGTAGAACTCCTCACTGTACAAATCTATCATTGAAGATGGGAAGTATTTCTCCTGAAACACTCCCGTAAAGGTTGCCCAAGTTACTCCTGCAATAGTCCTGGCATATTTTCACCAGGCATGAGCAGCACCCCTCAACTGAAAGGTGGCAAAAGAAACCCGCAACTCATCCTCCACATTCTGTACTGTGTCAAGGATCCGTGTCACCAACTCCAGCCACTCCGTCGCCACAATAGGATCAGGATCTCCGGCAAAGGTAGGCGGATCCATGCGTCTAGACTCCCGTATCGCCACAGTAGCCCTTGCCTCAGGCACCCTCTCCTTAACAGCCTCACCTCTAGAGGTCTCAACCAGCTGGCCGATGGAACCCACCAGCGCACGTAACAACTCTACCATGTCAATAGGTCCATGGGGAGCGTTTGCATCCCCAGCATCAGGGATAGGAACATCCCCTTGGCCAACAGTATGACTACGGCCTCGACCACAGCCTCGCTCTCGTCTCGCCGACATCGCGTCTACAAGAAAGAAAACAACATACAAGATGCAGCACATAGCATGAATATAAATGCTAAACACATAGCATGCTAACACATAGCCACATAGGTTCATCTTAGACAACCACACATACCGAGAAAAATCAACAAGAATGACACGTCAATCTGAATAACCTACTCAGATTTCTTGCTAGAAATCACGTTCGCTAAATGCGTTTCTAACTTGGCTTCCAAGTTTGTTAATCCAAACGGCCAAAAGCAAGACTATCACTCCTAAGATTCAACCCCCGTACTCACATATACATGTCATTCACATATGACCCGCATGCTATCACGTCTATGTTATCAAAACGTCTAAACACATACAATCAACCACACGCAATCAACCTCACACGGTGATGCAACCTCTTCCCACGGTTCATAGGTATTTGAACCCAGGCTTTGATACCAAGTTGTCACGTCCCAAACTCCAGGCCATGTAAAACACCCACAAACAACCAAACAAGATACCCAACTGAGAATACACTCTCAAAATAAACCATACATGCATGGTATATAAACGCCAAATGACAATAATACACGGCTCTAACGCCCGAAAAATATGTTATAGCATACATGTAAAAAGCTAACAAAAAGAAAGACTACACTTTTCCACCTCCTCCGGTACCTCCAGTTCAACCAGCGTGACCGGTACCTGAAGAAAAATAAATCCCACACCGTGAGCCAAGGCTCAACAAAAACTAGACAAGCATGCAATATAAACAAAATATGCTAGGAAACCGTAGTGCAGGTTCAAACTTTCTTTCAAGCCTTGAAAATCGTTTTCACATGCGAACGGGAAAGCGATGACACAAACCATGTTTTTGACTCACTCACAGGAGCCTTGGAAACAGTTGAAAAATAATTTTTAGATCGCGATTCACACGACTCTTAAAAATAATTGGAAAACTGGTCTATTCGTCCCATAATGCAATACATGCAATCCATGATACATACAACCGGCCCTCACATGCCGCAACCACAGTCCTAACACTGAGATAAAGATCCATACATAAACATACATTTCTGGGATAAGACCGTATACTATGGGGTAAAACCATAGACCAAACCACGGGATAAAATCGTACACTGCGGGATAAGATCACACACCACGGGATAAAATCGTAAATCAGACCACGGGATAAAATCGTATACTATACCGTAAGTCACGGGATGGAACCGCCAACTACGGATTATACCACGGGATAAAATCGCAAGTCACTGGATATGACCGCATACAACAGGATAACACCGCATATTACAGTATAAAATTAAAATTACGGGATAACATCAAAAACTATGAGATAACACCGAACATTCCTATGCATAACCTAATCAGGATTTAAATGCATATAACATACCACATACACCACATGTATATGTTCCATAGATCCATTACATCCATGCCTAATAAAACTCTAAGTTCTACAGCATGCAATCACGATACACATAAGATATCATGCCATGTAATCCACTTACATAAATAAACAGTTATAAATGCACATAACCATATAACCCGACAAGATATCACATGCCATACACCCATCATTCGATAACCGAACGACCCATCCACAAATCGGGACCCGTCCACACACATGGACAACCAACACCTAAACCTGAGATCAACACCTGAACCTCCTACAGAACGATTCTCACCAGAACCCCATCTTAAACCAAACCACGAACCCTCACGTCGCACACATAATCGGCACTCACACAATCGTGCCACAAACACGAAACCAACCATGCACGTCACACTCGAGGACGACAACACATAAATACTCGGGCCACCACACGACCCCCGAAATTACAACGCCATTAACTAAACCCCAAAGGAAATCCATAGGTATTTGAATCGACTAATTCCCATAAATTAATCAATTGAATACCGTAGGACACCAATCGAAAATCAAAGCCCAACCATCGAACCACCATCACACACCCCAGCGCATCAGTCGACCGAACCAAGCCCCCAGTCGATTGAAGACCACACTAGAAAACCAAAAAATGCCCTGGAACACGGTTCAGTTGGCCGAACCCAAAAATAAAGCTTCAGTCGATCGAACTCACCCAGAAACTGTTTTTATGCTACGGGTTCAGCCCTCCAAACCCCAAATCGAAGCCTCTAAACTCCAAATCAACACCTGTGAACATTCACATGCCGAGGCCTAACACCAAGACCTCAAAAGAAACTCCCGATACCCGATTCCATCCACCGAGATCGACAAAAATTTGATTTTTAACCCAAAAAACCCAATTTTACAGAAAATTATATTTACAACAATCCGATCGGTAAAAAGACATCCGATTACCCATAGCACCCTTATAACATATACAAGTCTAGAATCCTACATCGGTGAGTTTAAAACTCGATACTTTGAACCACGTGCAAAATTAAGCTTCCTCAGAATCAAATTCTGACAGAATGGTTGCGTAGCCCACGACGCCAATACCAAGGATCTACAGTCTGATCGTCAAAAATCGAGCCTCAGGCCCTTGAGAACTTAGAGAGAAGGCAGAGAGAAAATGGGAAACTTTGGAGTTAAGTTTTGAAAAATATCTTTATGAAAATATTTAACTCTAGATATTTATAGGCCTCCAAAATATCTTTTATTTTGAAATTTTAAAATTCGCACCACAACAGCCCACGGCCCCGGGAACCTACCCCGTATGCATATCTAAGCCCGATCATGTATTAAAAGCAGTAAAAACATGCTCAAACGAAAACACGTAACGCGCGTCCGAAAATATAAAAAAAAATGGGTCAGGGTCTCACACTACGAAAGATGTTAATGACACACGGGTCGTCTCCCTTAATCTGATAACCCACTTAAACTTTGTAAACCGATAGCAACACAAGACACCTCTCGAGTTATCTCCCTAACTTGGTAACTTGCTTAGACTTCCAATTAAGACCCTGCGTTTGCAGAATGCATTTTCCAAATGGATCTCAAAGCCAGTAAGTCAAATGGCCGAAGGTAAATGTATGACAACCCCAGGCCTAAACCAATCTTCTTAATAAACTACGAGATAACACACTTAATCTACGGTCCACCATAGACCACACTCTGGCAAGTCTATAGAACCTATAACCTAGAGTTCTAATACCAAAATATAATACTCCATTCCCGCAAGACACTAAGCCGGTATAGAGGGATGTGATCCCGCCGCAAACTAGCGGCTAAAGAGAAAGATAAAAGATAAATAATAATAAGAGACCAAACAATAACTTCTAAGCAACCACAATCCTTAATGAAAAAAGGGGTAAACATGATTCACTAGGGATTCTCCATCCCAAGGGCATACATTACTTCTAAAATATCAAAAACCTTCAAGTCTTGTACATGAAGCTCTGCCAAAACTAAAAACTAAACAAAAAAAAGGACCAAAACGATTCCCAACACCAGATTCAAAACTACTCGACAACGCCTATGGTGGATCAACTCCTAATCGTTCTTGGTATCTGCAACCAGAGAGGTTATAGCAGAGCGCATTTCGCATTATCATGAACAAAAAATACAATTCCTTAGTTAAGGATAACTAAAAACTCTTTTTAAAAATAGTTCATCATATTTTTTACGAAAACATATAAACTAATTCATTTGCCTGAACACGAAAACATCAAAGATTATACAGAACCTTCTCAGTACTACAAACAAAAATATGTTCCTGGTTTAACCACCACAATTAAAAATGAAAACCACTTTTTCGAAACTAGACCTAAATCCCAATAATGTCCAAGTAGTCGTCAACCTCACAATCGGAAGTTTCGACCGTACTATAACCTCAATTCGTAATGCACATATAGCAACGTGATGGAATGAGGACCACTCTCTACCAAGTACGAGTGGTATGTACTAAAATCTGAAACTCAGCCCAAAATCCTTTAAAGTAAAAACCCGGCTTAATCGAAAACCTCCCCTATAGGGAAAAATAAAAAATCCATAATTGGGTAACCTCCCTCATAATGGGATATAAAGGACCGAAAGTCCTTGTAACTTGGGCACTTTGAAAACAATAATATAACATTGACAATTTCTTTTATAATATCATCATGCTTGCTAAAAATATTATGGATAGCATACTTAAATTAAAACATCAAGGCTTTTGAAAATAACAGCTTCATGTGATCATTAAAACTGGTCATAGTTCAAAACATGCGCTTCAAAATATTGTCAAACATCATTTATATAAGCTCAAGTATAGATAATGGCTAAGCACTCTCACCTTGTATTATATGTGTATGAACTGAGCCTCCCCCGACAAGCTAAGTAGAACTCCTGGGTTCTACAACCTCCGTGCCTAACAAACAAAATACGACTTGACCGTTATCACGGAAACCTCCACCTTTAGCATGTGAAACTAAAACGATTCTGACCATTGAATGCTTTCTTGATTTTAAGGACCATGGTTACTTTCTTTTTAGGTTTAAGGGGTACTACGCACTTGTCAAATCCTTCACTTGTTTAAGCATTTAACTTAATCATTTATTACTATATTCCAATCATTAAATTTTAACATACCGCAACATTTTAAAGTACTTAAACTTAGAGTTGGATTGTAATTTTTGGTGAAAATTTAGATTAAAATATTCTCTACAACTTATATATTTAACACCAAAGCCAAAATCTAAGACAACTAGGTTAAAAAAACATTCTAAGCTAAAACGGTTCAGTACTTTCCTCACAATTTTATCAAAAATACGCCTATGTTAGTCTCAAAATTTAACTTGAGTCGACACCAACGCTATTTGAGTTGACACCAAGTAATCCATCGAATTCCTGAATTCCGGTGAAAAAAGGGGTCGAAACAAAATGAAAAAGGGTCAACACAAAAATATTTCAGTTAGCTTACCAGATAAAAAAGGGTCGACATGAAATGAAAAAGGATTGACATAAATCAACCGAGACTTCTTTTAGATTTTTGAGTCGACACCAAAACAAAATAGGTCGACTAAGTTTTAGGGTATCAAACCAATTTTAAATGAGCCCATTTTTTAAAGTTCTAGTTGAACATGTCCTCTAAAATTCTTATGAAGGGTGCTAGGGGTGGTTGTTTGAAACAAGTTGAAGATATAAATCATTTTATAAAATAGGTTCTGTCAGCTACCAAAATCTCAGCAAAGCCGATTTTGGATAGAGAGTTTGAAATGGGTTTGAGGGGCTTTCCCGAGGTATCTAGTTATGATATTTGGACAACCAGTAGTTCAATATGTTGCTTACAATATTCATGTAGATCACTTTTGCATTAGGTAACTAAAAATAAGGGTTTCTAGTCATACAAAAATATATGATAAAAGCGTCTTTAAAAAGGCTAAACCTCAACAGAGAAATGCAGAGGGGTTTTAACTCATCAAACCACAATATATTGGGCTCCTTTTTGGTGGGTATATATATATATATATATATATATATATATATATATATACAACTTTTATGTTTTGACCAAAGCTCAAATCTCATTCTAAGCTAGGGTTTGCATGTCCGTAATGTTAACTGGTCTAAAATCGACACACTTTGGTAGATATGCAATATCTTGAGTTCTACTCACTCAAATGACTTCAAACTAATTTTGGTTGAAAGATAACACAAAAACATAGGTCTGGACATAAAGAACGCGCTAAGATCATTTTTCTACATTGAGTTATGAAGTTCCAAAGATCGGGGCAAAAAGCTCAAAACTCAGGCTCATCTTAGTTCTAGCCTCTTAGTGTCATGTGTGTAAGTTTCTAGCCCATCTTCCTTGTATACATATGTTGAAATTCAATATATCAATGTTTCAGAGTTTATAGAAGTCATGAAACCCATGGAAAAACTCATACCAACTCACAACTTCAACATTTATGCCCAATAATCCAACAATCTCACCATAACGCCTTTATTTGTTGAGTTTTCGATTCTTGATCTTGGATTTGTGTTTGAAAATGATGAAAGAGGTATCTGATATGTATAGAATCAAAAGTGTTGGAGCCTTGATTACCTTGTTTAGAAGTTATTTCTTGGTGATGGAAAGCCTTGGACTTTGCTTTAGCTCCATGAATTTCCAAATTTTCTTAGTTCTTCCTCCTCCTTCTTCTTTCTTTTTCTTTCTTTCCCTCACCTCACTAATGCCAAAATTTCCAAGGAAAAGAATAGAGGTTTCGGGTTTTTTTTTTATAGAGAAAAGTCAAGTAGGAAGCTTCCTTGAGAAGCTTGGTTCATCATGGTTGGGTTTAGTTAATTTGGGTTGCTTTTTACTAACCTTGGTATAGAAAACTTGGCAACCAAGTTTGGCACATTCTCTTAGGTGGCTAGCTACTTGAGTATACATATATGTTATATATCAAAATAATTTTTTTTATTTAATTATAGAAAAAAATTCGGGTATTTTCACATAGGTTCGTTTTCTTGACTTTCAATCTTAACTCTTATCTTATATAACTTAGACTTATAATTTTGAATTATTATCCTCAATATTAGGATTTTAATATATGCTTATGTGGTTTCCACTGTATCCCGTGTCTCGGTCTCAAAAAGTTTAAACAGTCGGGTCGATTTTTCTTACCAAACTTAGGTTCGAGATTTCGTTTTATTTGAGATATTCTTTCTTTTCTATTTGTATCTTTGAGTTCGGGTTATTACAATGCGAGTGAGTAGTAAAATAAATAAATAAAGACCTAAGGAACATACAACGAGATTCCAGTTTCTAACATACTATAAACAAGCAATTTAGAACAAAACAAAAAAGAGACTTAAACACCATATTCAAGCTATTGGACATACATAAAAATCCACGGCCATAGCAATAAATGTTACGGCCATGAAAAATATAGTCACAAAATAGGCGGTCGCGACTTAAATAGGGTTACCGCGAGGAACGTAATAAAAACCTCTCATAGTTGTAGCAAATAAATGTTGCGGCTATAGTTTTTAGGAGGTACAAAAAGGGGATATGCATTGCACAAGGCTCGAAACAAGCTTAAATGGATAGGATATACAGGACAGAGACAATAACTTATTGATTTTAGACTAGATCTACCATTCTTTATCCTCTATCCAAGCAATAATTCTAAATAGAATATACAGGATATCAAAAATAAAACCATAGAACTTAAATCACATTTACATGCTACTGACCTCTCACAAATTACACGGCCGTATCAAAGAAGCAGACGGCCATGACAAATGTGAAGGAAAAGACGACGGCCGTAATATTAATATAATCTCAGAATATGTAAATATGGAAGTACATAGGATGAAAACTATGGCCCATTAGATCTAGACCAGATTTACCATCTATTACTCAATAGAAATATAGACAATGGTATAGAAAAAGGAAATATTAAACAGAACAACAAAAGGATGTATAAACTTGAAACAAACATATAACAGAGAGGTTTGAAAAGGGTTTTAGCACTTCTGGCCCTAAAACAATGTCACGGCTGTAGCAACAAATGGTACGACCGTTCATATAAAAAGGCATAAATGTAGCGACTCCTATAAAAAGGACACAACCGTCATTGTGGGTTTAACAGAACATACGGCCATGACATAGGAGAGTTACGGCCATTATGTTCTAGATCCTTAGTAAGTTTCTGATGTGTCCAGTGTGCTTATGAGCATTGAAACAACATGTAAACAAATGTAAATATATGAAATAGAAGACTATGAAGATACTCTTAATGATGAAAACTTGAAAGAAATAACCATTTGCATTGAAATGAATAGTAAACAAGCAACAAAACAATGGAAATCTTATCCACGACTCTCTTGGGTGAAGAAGATGACGGTTTAAGAAGAGTCGTGGGATCCTAAAGTTACCTCGTGTGAATATCCACCTCGAATGGCCTCTCAGTGGTGAGAATATGATACCTCCGATCCAATATACGTGCTCCAAGAACTCCACCTAGGCAAGCAAGAACATGAACGAGGCTCAGGAAGTATGGAATGGATGTCAAAATATCGGGTGAAATGGATTTTGATAGAGTTTTGTTATCCAGGTTGATTCTCTCTTCTTTCTGCTTGCAATCGCCGCTTATTTATAGGCAAGGAGGGAAAGCAGACACCCTCTGGAATGTCGCCACCTGTCTAAAAAGGGGTAACAACGACGGCTGCTAACTTTTAGCTTTTGTACAGTACAAGCCGTTACCTTTATGGTGGTGAAAAGGACAGTTGTGACTTGCAAAAGTCACTGGCTATATAAAAAAGCAATGATTGTGACAAAGAAAGTCACGATTTGATTTAGGATTTTCAAAAAGATCATGGCCTTGAGAGTAAAGACACGGCCTATTCTAGGGTTTTCACAAAGGTGGCGGCTGTGAGGATAAGAAAGTCATAGCCTGAAGGTTGGTTTAAGGTCTTGGGGTTTTGAGCCATATTTGTGATCTTTGCTTTCTGGGAGTATCCTTGAACAAGATTTTCATTTTCTTCATTATTGGGGCACATTCGAGATGGGTGCTTAAGATTTGGTTTGGTCAGAATGGGGTGTTTACAATTAGCATAGCGAGTTGAAACAATAGGCAACGGTATTATTTGTTCCCCATAACCAAAAAAGGTCCATTAAAATTCTGTGCTACAGTCGTACCGATAATTTGTCTAATTTTATCTAAATTGTGAACCAAAAATTTACATTTTACAAGAACTTTTAATCTAGTCTTTCGTGTACAAGTTAAATCCTACATACTCGATTAAATACTATGTAAAATAAAAGACATCTATACACGACATTAAATAAATAATGAAATACATACATTACTCATTAAGATTATTATAAAATAGAAAAATAATTTTATTAATAAATAAGATTAAATATTAAAACAAAAAAATTTCATGATTTTTAGTATATAACCCTGATAGCTCTCATTATCAATTAGTATCCGTCGCACCCAATAGGTGGCCATCCCCATCGTAAACACCAAAGGGTCTTCATGCGGATGCTGAACCCATTCCCCGTCTGTCTTTCAGAAGGTGATCACTTCCTCTCTTGCATCCGCCCGACTTCTGACCGAGCGACCGGTGGTGAGGACTTCTATCGGTACTTCGGCTTTTAGTTTTCTCGAATGGGCCTTCCTCGATGAGCTGGTATCTCCTAATCCGACGAACCCATCGGATATCACTCACACCTCTTCGGCTATCTCTCAATCAGTCGGAGGTTCTTCCCATGCCTTCCTTGGTGTTAGTCCAAGGGCTCTTTAATTTGATTTTGATAATTTTTATAATTTATTTTCTATGAATAAATGTTTTTAAATGGATAATATTTTATATTTCTAAAATAAAAGTGTTAACACATTTTGAACAATCATAGTTG
>JAOTRH010450897.1:10510-30576 GCA_034768845.1 Heliamphora exappendiculata | reverse complement strand
TTGCACGGATTTTATTTTGATCGTTCGACGTCAAAAGTTTTATCTGGAGCCAGTTTCGGCGTTTGCCTGTCCAGTTAATTTTTCACCTAAAATCGTTTACAAAAATAATAATCTTGACAGTTTTGCCTCCAACACAGGTGTTCTAGGTTTCTGGGGTCTGAGGGTTTAGGGTTTGGGATATGGGATTTGAGGTAGGGATTGGGGCCAGGGGTTGAAGGGTCTTAAAGTCTAGGGTTTCAGGGCTTGGGGATATGGGGTCGGGGGTTAGATTTTGGAGTTCGAGGCCTATGGGTTAGGTTTTGGAGTTCAGGGTTTAAGGGCTGATGTTAGGGTTAGGGTTTTTATGTTATGAGTTTTTAGGGACTCAAGGGTTAGGGGCAAGGTTAGGGGGCCGGGGTAGGGATTAGGGGTTTAGGGATCTTGGGTTCTACGATTTTGGGGGTCAAAAGTCTAGGCGTTGAAGATGAGGATAAGGAGTTGAGGGCCAGGGGCCGTGTGTCGGTGTCGAATTTTGGAGTCTAGGTCCTAGGGTCAAGGGCTAGGGGTTAGGGTATAGGGTTTAGGCTTCCGAAGTCCAGGGGTCTAGAGGTTAGGATTTCGAGGGTTGAGGGCACAAGGTCCGAGGGTTGGGGGTCGTGGGTGAGGTTGGGGATTAGAGGTCAGGGGCCGTGGATTGGTGTCGGGTTTTGGAGTCTAGGCCCTGGAGATGAGGGTCGGAGGTCGAGGTTTAGGGTACTGGGCTTTAGGGGTCGAGGGTTGGGGTTCTGAAGTCAGTGGTTGGGGGTTTGGAGATTGCAGGTAGGGGGTTAAGGGTCGAGGGTTCGGGGGTTGGGTCTGGTGGCGAGGGTCAAAGGTTGGGGGTTGAGGGTCAAGGGCTAGGGACAAGAGGGTCATGCTTTATGGGTTGGGAGCTAGAGGTTTGGTTATAGAGTCCGGGGTTTAGGGGCCATGTTAGGAGATTTGGGGGCTAAGGGTCAAGTTCCGAGGGTCATAGGTTTGAGGATCTGGGGTCTGGAGTTGGGGTGGATAGTCGAGGTTCGGGGGTTACCACCACTACCACCAACTCTAACGCTACCACACCCACTAGTACCATCATTTTCAAAATCGTAACTAAACATATACGAAGTATTTTCTAAAAAATATCTACGAAAAATATTTTTCTAATGAAAATATTTTCCATCGAAGCAAATGGAGCCTAAAACTCCGAACAACCTAGCTACTAATACAATAAAGAGTTAGAATTTAGAGAAAATTAACAATCCAAATACTTCATCTTCTCCACGAGTAAATCATTTATGTAAGAAATAAAGATGATCAAATATAAATAGTTATGTAATTTATTCACATTTGTCTGTGTTATTTCTTACAATTATACCGACTATTCATTTTCTAAAGACGAATGTTGCATGATCTATGGCTATTGACTTTCAATTAATATAATTTTGTACATGAATAATTTCCTTAACGAGAATTACGAGTGATAAACGATTCTAAGATTGTAAAAATATGTTTGAGACTATCTCACCAAATCGACCAATCTGACGACAAAAGGTTTTGTCCAATTGTTCGGTCAACAATGGGTCTCTCAAACTAATTTATTCGGGTTATAATCAAATTAAGAGTCTAAAGTATAATCACCTGTCTAATTTGACCGACAACATATACAAAAACCATTACACATGTTATGAAGATATGATTTGAGGCGATTTTTAACATTATATTCACTGCACGTATACTCACTATACATTTGTATTCATTGCGATTTTTGATATTACTGTAGTAGATTTTGAATGTTGATTGTGAGCAATTTTCTCATATTTATGTATGTACTGCTGTGTATATACATGTTTCAGTTTTATTTCTGAGTAGATTTTCAGTATTGATTGTGGATATCATCCTTATTAAATCAAGTTAATGTTTTTGGATGATTATAATAGGCCTAATCAGAGGCAGAATTAGTATCTTGACTAGACATTAGGATACCTGTTTTTGTGGTTTTTTTTTTGTTTTTCCTGTTTTTTAATTTTTTTTTATTATCGATTGGTTATTATAAAACGAATCTAAAAGTATAACCGTTTTAACTAAAATTTTAAAAATTATTAAAGATAAAAAAAAAAGTTTTATAAAAATCTTAAAATAATTTTTTTCGTCTTAAATGAACTTTTTTTATTTTTGGGTCAAATTATTTTACTTTTCTTGTTTCTCGTAATAGAAGAAATATAAAAGATTAGCCTCAATTCGAGATTTGGGTTTGGTTCCTTAAAATGATGATCAAGTGCTTATCATCGATTGAGCTAACTTAAATTTTTTTTTTTACTAAATACAAAAGAAAGTAATAAAAAAATTTTAAAAAAAGCTATCCCAAATAGTGCCTTAGGGAAGGAATTTTTTCCTTCAGTTAATAGAATGTAATATTTTTAAGCATATTTATATTCAATAAAGAGAAACACATTAATATTAAAAATAAAATTTATTTGTGAAGAATAAAAATCATGTATCTTTAAACAGAATACGAAAAAAAAAAAAAATTCACTTTTCAACTCAATCACCTGTCAAAGTGATATTCAGTGCTCTTTTCTATCTACAAATATGATAAAAAATATATTTATCCTACCAAATGAAAATGTTAAATTATACAAATTAGATAAATAAATGAAAAACTTGAGAATTAGTTATTTTTTTAAATATCGTAAGAGTTTTAATTTAATTTTATTTTTTTATTAATTTTAGTTTTTATCATAAATTAGAATAATTTTTTTTTATGACTGATATGCTTTTGAAAAATATAATTTTCTTTTGAAAATAATATTTTGCCGATTTAATCAATTACAACCACGAATAAGAAGCAACGAAAAAAAAACACGACACATGTTTTTACGTGAAAAAATTCAATACTGGTAAAAAATCACAGGACTACCAAGTCTAAGAATCAAGTACCATAATACGAATAGTTACAATACAACTTTCAAACCATTTGATCGAATTCTCAATCTTCTAGTTCTAAACTTGTATACCGAATACTCGTTCACCATTCTTCTTTTGATTCTCAATGTGAAGAATCCTCGTAACAGCTTCTTCGACAGAATTCTATGTCGAAACTTAAAATACCTTTTAAGATTTCACTTGAATAATCTTTGAGATTTTAGAGACACGAACACCCTTTTGAATATGCTTTGAAACTTTGAATATTTGACCATTAAAAATATTTTCGTGCATCCTTAATGACTCTTATATAGATCATTAATTCCCAGGCCGGCAACGTTTTAATCAGTTTGAAGCTTAAAAAATTCAATATCTAATAAAAATTCAATATCCAGTATCTAACCAATCAAAACTTCTAAAACGTATACTAAAAACAAAAATATCCAAAAACTTACTTGTACTTCAGAAATGCTCTGTACCTGTCAAAAAAAAAAAAACCCCTATACTCTCCTTTTTGTGTCACCTGAAAGAATCTACAAAAACTCGTCAAGTGGGAGAAGACCCCAAAACAATAGCTCCAGATAATCAAAGCGACTGGTCATGGTCTGTTGAAGCCCGTCCATTTGCTGTTGAAAGCTAGTCATATGCTACTGAAGTTCGTCAACCTTAGCCTCTAAGGAGTCCAGACGAACGGCAAGGAAGGACTGGGATGACTCCCCTTCGGGAGCATATAGGGTGGAAACACTAGGAATGTCATCAGTTTCATCTTCGTTCTCATCGTCAGAATCAGTCAGCGCAATTGGTGTAGGAATGTGTGTAGCACTTTGAGAATGGATGCAGCTGCGGATGGTTTTGGTGATGGGCACAATATGCAAGGTGGTTGGGGGTCAAAAAGTTGGGAGAGACCGAATGAAATTGGAGATAAACAGGCCATATGGAAGATCAATAGTTTTGTTGCCGTGCGAAACCTTAAGCATTGATTGAAGGAAGATGTGAGCCAGGTCTGTTCTCTTACCCTAACAAATCAAGAACAGTTCTAGCCCTGTGGTTTGCCACATGAGACTGTGGCAATCTCAGTGTAGGATCAACTAGGGTTGGCTAGGACTGGTGGATAGTCGAAGACGGGTGGATTGGTATAACCCATGTGAGCAATAAGGGAGTTTGGGTCCATGATGATGTGGTTACCGCGAGCATAAGTTTTGAATTTAAACCACCGGGTCTTTAGGTCATAGATGTTAAAGTAAAATTCTCTAACGAGGTCAACTATAAGCTCACCTTTAACTTGTAGAAAAGGTGTCCATCTTAGTTTGTCAAAAATTTGGGGTATTTGAAACTCCGTAAAGTTTGACAAAATTACCTTCCGTTCTAGCAGGAGAGGATGGTTGGCGAACAGATGTGTGAACTTTTCTTCCCCTTCTAGAGATCAAAACCAAGCCTTGTCAAATTGAGTAGGGTGTGCCCAACTGTTTTCTTAGTTCTGGGAGGCATGTTCTTGTTAAGATCACACAACGAAACAAGGTATGAGATACTCAAGTAACGAGCACAAGATTTAATACACAATATCCAAGGCACTAAGGCCCAACAATTAAGCAGAATGTCCAATAAAACAAACTACTGAAATAATCCTAAATAGGAAATATTACGATCAACAAGCTAAATGAGTTTCAAGAATCAATGTCAACAATTTAAATAAGAGACAAGAATCAAGTCCAAACTCCAAATTTCCTATGTATCAAGGAGATTTGATCTTACCGGGAAGAGAAAGTGCAGATATATAGCCCAACACAAAATCTTGAAGCTAAAACGCACACGAGGGAAGAGGGCACAAAGGGATTTGTGGGAGAGATATGAGAGAATGAACAAATGAAAGCCAAAGGACCTATTTTTTTAAAAACTAGGTCGCAATAGTCTGCTTGAGTGCTCAGAGTTATGCTTGAGCGGTGGTATGACAGAGGGTAAGGCCACTTGAGCACACAGAGGGTCGCTCGAGCAAGTAACATACCGAGATAAAATGAACATGTTGCCACTCGAGCATGCATAAGGCCACTTGAGTGATTAATAGACTGAGACAAAAGGAACATTTGGCCGCTCGAACACACAGAAGGCCGCTTGAGCGGGGCACTGTCCAAGCTATAACCAAAAGAAGTATAATAGAGAATTTAAAAGGTGCAACATGTTGAATTGGCATTTTGACAGAAAGCGACATATGATCTAAACAGAAAAACTAGAAACAAATATACTAAACTATAACTCAAAATCACTAAAAGATAAGCATAGCCCAGTTGTGAAACATGAGAAAATAGAGTCAAGAGAACGTATAGAGGTCTTGCATGCAAATCTTTGAGTGGCTTATTCATAGAGGTAATGTTCAATATATATGTGATCAATAGACGTTAGACACACTTGCAGTTGGATAAGATACATCACAGTTTGAAGTCAAACCAAGTAAGATCCAATGTATGTCTATTGAAAATGTACGGAAGTTCCCCCCCACAAAGAACTGTATATATAAAAAAATTATGTTTAATTTGGCGGCTGTCACATTACGAACGAAAAAGATAAAGTTCGCATAAGTAATCATTTCCATTAGAATGAAAGTACAGTTGTATAAATGGCAGCTAGTACACTAAAATGAACAAGAAAGCATGATTCATATAGGTAGCTATTCCACAAGCAAGTCAAAAAGTGTAGCATATCTAGTGGCTTTCACACTATAACGAACGAGAAAGCAAGGTTCGTATAGGTAGCCATTTTTGTAAGCATTACATAGTACAAACAGTTCTGAATGAGAGTAGAGCAATGGATAGATAATAAGATGGGAGTGGCTATAGACATCAACATCGACAATGGAATTCTACTATAGCCGTCAATCAAACAGTGTTTCTAACACCAGATCATGGTTGTGTCACATGTATATATAATCGAACATACAGTAATCATTTCATGAAAATTTGTCTCAATGATTCACAGTAAGCTTATTCTAACATGTCTTCCTGACACAATCCTTTAGTTAATATTTTAAGATGTTTCACACAAGATTAAACCACTAGCCCGAATTAAGAGTACAGTTGTAGAGAGAAAAAATTGCGAATAGCAAAACAAAACAAAAAGCATACAGAAAAAAACATTTTAAAAAAAAATTTAAAATGCCAATTTCAATAGCCTTCATAAGAAACTCAAATCTGAGTGCTTCAAGAGGTTTTGTCAACAAGTCAGCCAGTTGCTTTTTAGTGTCAATATACTCAAGAGTGAGAGTGTTACCCTCAACTAACTGACGAATGAAATGATGTCTTATATCTATATGCTTAGTCCTAGAGTGCTGAACAGGATTATTTGAAATATTTATAGCACTAGTGTTATCACAACAGATAATGTCAGACTCTTGGTTAAGACTATAATTAGATAACATTTGTTTCATCCAAAGCAATTGAGTACAACAACTACCAGCAGCAATATACTCAGCCTTGGCAATAGATAAGGATATAGCATTATGTTTCTTACTATGCCAAGATACCAAATTGTTACCGATATAAAAGCAACCTATTGATTTTCTTTTTCTGTCATCTACACATCCTGCCCAATTAGTGTCAGAAAAACATGTAATGTTAGAGTTAGTATCTTTGGAGAATCAAATACTTCTCAACAGTGAAATTCACATATTAAATGATTCTTTTAACATGAGTTAAATGTGATTCCTTAGGGTTTGACTAATAACGTTCACAAATACCAACACTAAAAGTAATGTCAGACCTATTGGTAGTAAGATACAACAGACTCCCAATCATACTTCTAAACAGGGTTTGATCAACACTTTGACCTTTTTCATCTTTTAACAATTTCATAAATGTACTTATAGAGGTTCTAATGGGTTTGGTAGATTCCAACTTAAATCTCTTAAGTAGGCCTTTTGCATATTTTGACTGTGGGATGAAAATTCTATTTTCAGACTGTTTAATCTGTTAGCCTAGGAAGTAGTTTAGTTCACCTACCATACTCATTTTAAATTCCTTTTGCATACATTTAGAAAAAGAAAGAGTAAGAGATTCACAGGTAGAGCCAAACACAACATCATCAACATATATCTATGAAACTAGAATGTCACTCTTCTCCTTTTTAATGAAAAGGGTCTTATCCACATTTTCTTTAATGAAATCATTGTGAACCAGGAAGGTGGTTAGTCTTTCATACCATACTCGGGGAGCTTGTTTCAGCTTATACAATGCTCTCTTGAACTTGTATATGTGATTGGGATAGTATGGATCCTTAAAGCTTTTAAATTGTTCAACATAGGCCACTTTCTTTAACTGGCCATTCAGGAAGGCACTTTTCACATCCATCTGGTACAATTTAAAATTCAAAAAACATGCCATATCAAGCAATATACGAATAGACTTTAGTTTATGTTAGAGTAGGTATACTGAAAATCATATTTTTAGTATTTAATTTTATTTTAATAAAATTAATTTTTTATTTTATGAGAATCTTTATGAATAATGTATGTATATCGTTTCTTTGTTATGCATGGATGTCCTATATTCTATATAGTATTTAATCTGGTGTGTACAATACGATTTACACACAGAAAATTAAATTTTAGGTTCTTGCAAAATATAAGTTTTATGTTCACAGTTTAGATGAAAATGAACATACTATCGGTACGATTGTGGCACAGGATTTTAGTAGACTTGTTTTGGTTACGGAAAACACCTAATAGCGTCGTCTATTGTTTCGACTCTCTGTACCAGTACACTTTGTGTGTATTGAACAGGACATTTTGGATAATTAATTTTGTATTGACTATTTAAATTAATTCACACCCCAATATTATTATGAATAGTACTTATCTTGTTAATCTTGAAATAATTATTGATTTGCGTATATTTAATATTCGTTATTTTGATTCATTAGAGGGTGCGATCTTATATGGGTCTATATTCCCGATGAGTTGGATAGTAGTATTATTTATATGAAAAATATTAATTATTAACGAAATTCACGTCCCGAAAGATCGAAATTGACGATACCCCATAAAGGATACTTATAAGTTTTGACCGGACCAAATCCTGCAATTGGATTTAATTATTCGACGGTCAAATAAGTTAAGCAGAAAGACTTAAGGAATATCAAGATGCCGATTAAATTAAATTGTTAGTAATTAAATTTAATTAACGGGTATCAAAAATCTTAACGTGGGGAGAAATGGTAAGTATTTAATAACAGAAGCTCAATGTAAGAAGGTATTTAGATTATGTGTTAGAGTGCAATTATAATTCTTTAGTGGTGTGAACTGCAATTCAATATTTTATGAAAACTACAGAAACCACTGCGTATTTCTATAATTGCAGAAATCGCTGGTAGGTATCTGTGTTCCATTGGAAGTCTTACTCATAATTACTCTCTAGGTCCCTGCTGTAGCCCTATATATATACGGGTAGGTTGAACCAGTTTTATATATAATATCATATTTTGTCTCTCAAGATTAAAGATATCTGAGTTCTGCCGCTATGAGTTCTCGATTGTCAGTAGTTCACACTACGTTCGAGGATCGCGTAAGAAAATACAGTAGAAGATCTGACAGGAGTTTCAACTCGGAATCAAATCATAGTTAAAGAATCAATCGACAAAAGGTATTCTTCTAAATTAACTTTGCTTACACGAGTTTTATTTTGATCGTTCGTCGTCAAAAGTTTTATCTGGAGCCCGTTTTGGCGTTTGCTCGTTTAGTTAATTTTTTTTACCAAAAATCATTTACAAAAATAATGATCTTGACAGTATTGCCTTCAACAGTTTAGCTATAGGTGCAAAAGTCTCGTCAAAATCTATTTCTTCTACTTGTGTGTACCATGTGCCACTAACCTAGCCTTATTTCTCACTACAGTGTCATGTTCATCAGACTTATTCTTGAAAATTCACTTAGTGCCAATGACATTAACATTCTCAGGTCTACGCACTAATTATCAAACATCATTCCTGATAAATTGTTCAAGTTTCTCATGTATAGCATTCACCCAACAATCGTGATTCAGAGCTTCTTTTACATTTTTTGACTCAATCAAAGACACGTAACATAAATGACTTACCTGATTTACTTGATTCTACATTTTTCGACGTGTCATCATTGATTTTGTTACCTCTCCAATAACTTAATCCAATGGATGATTTAGCTTCACTAGTGAGGATGGTTACAACACTGCTTGCTCCTCTAGTGCTATTACAATGTCAGAATTTGCATCTACAACTTGTTTAGGCGAGTTGAGCCAAGCTGGATCCTTAAGTATCTAAGAGTCAGCCTAATTTGCTTCTGATATTAATGCCTCTACAAAATTTTTTGTATCATCAACGACTACATTAATAGATTCTATAACAGTAGATGTATGCAAATTTTACACTTTATATGCTCTAATATTAATAGAATAGTCAAGAAATATACCATCATCACTTCTGAAGTCAAATTTACCTAACTGTTCACGATTTTTTAAGATATAACATTTGCTCCCAAAAGTTCTAAAACATCTCACATTAGGCTTCCCACATTTCCATAACTCATATGTAGTCTATTTGGTGCCAGCCCATAAATAAGCTCGATTAATAACATATTAAGTAGTATTTACAGTCTTGCCTCAAAATTTGATAGGAATATTTTTACCATGAAGCATAACTCTGGCCATCTCTTCTACAACCCTATTTTTTTCATTTCACTACACCATTCTGTTGTAGTGTTTTGGGAGAGGAGAACTCATGCTGGATTTCCTGTTCGTCACAAAAGATTGAGAATTTTGAGTTCTCGAATTCTCTTATGTGATTTGATCTAATCTTTGCCTGTGTTTGGACTAACTTTTTTTAGTGGCTTTTAGGTTTTTTGGCTTTTTTGGGTAAAAGTAGATGTCAAATCATGATTTTTTTGTGAGAGAAAAAAATTAAAAAGCCAAGTTAAGGCAAATCAAGTGACTTTTTTTTATAGAAAAAGCCAAAAAGCCTGACTTTTAAGCCAGGCCAAACACAGGTTTTGTGATATGCTAATTTTTTCCTTTCTGTTTATTGTTCAACTTAAGACATAGGGATTTAAAAACAGTAAACATGTCAGATTTTTCGCTCAAACAATTCACTTAGGTAAACTTAGAAAAGTCATGATCTACAACATGAAAGATATACTTCCTGCCACTAATACTCTCAGTTCTAGTTGGACCCATAAGATCCATATGAAGAAGCTGAAGAAGGTATTAAGTAGCAAGCTGCTTTATTTTCATGTGAGAAACTTTAATTTGTTTACCTAGTTGACAAGGTCCATACACAACTTTTGTAGAACTGCTCAGCTTTGGAATGCCATAAACCAATTCAAAATTTGCAAGCCCGAATAAGTCTTTATAATTCATATGACCCAAACGATGATGCCACAGTTTTGCTTCATTAGCTTTGACAGAATGACATGTTAGATCGATTTTAGGCAAAATTCCATAGTAGTTGTTAGAAGTCCAAACACTATGAATAACAGTTTTTTTCTTTTTATCCAAAATTTGACATTCAATTTTAATAAAATGAACTTCATGATGTGTATCACACATCTGACTGATACTTAGTAAGTTTGCTTTCAAACCATCTACGAGAAGGACATTATCTAATTTGGGAAGGCTTGAAGAGCTAATGGATCATCCCACAATAATTTTGGAGGAGTTTTCATCCCCAAATATGACAAATCCTCCATCATATGGATCAACACTCGAGAATAGACTTATCTTCTGACATATGTTAGGAGCAACCGCTGTCCAAATACCACATGAAAGAATTTTGAGTTTTTAAAACAGTGTGAGCTACATGACATTTCAAATCAGACTTCCAAACTTAGTTAGCACGAATTTTGGGAAAAGGTTTGGTTTGAGTGCTGTGTTTCTGGAAAAAAACAGTCTTTGCCAGTTGGCCGTTCGAGCGGTCAGAGGGTTCACTTGAGCGTGTGACTGCCAGTGAGGTTTTCCATCTCTCTGCTAGTTGGTCGCTTAAGCAGTTAAACTGTTCGCACGAGCGCTCATTTGGGCGAGACTTTTTTTATACAACAGTCTAATTTGATCATGTAGTTTTCTGGATTTTCTTTCATGCTGATATGAGAACTGAAATTTTAACTTTCTGCAAAATAGTCGGATATGACTCACAATACCACAATAATAACAAATAGGAACAAATTTTTGAAAACCAGTAAATTGTGGTAAAGGTTTTTTAAACAATTTCCCCAAAATTTCAGACTTGAATTGATTAGATTTTTCTAGAACTTTTTCCTTACTTATAGGCATGCTGACAACTTTAACAAAGTTGATTTTACCTTCATTCTTTGAACCAGATGAACTTTCAACATTTCCTAACCCAGTTCGATCTGAAGCAACTTTCTGGACACTCTGGATTTCTTCCAAACTCAGGGATCCTACATTCAATTTCTTGAGAGTAGTATTAGCAGTTAATAGTTTAAATTCCAACACTTTGATTCTTACCTCACTTGCCTTTAACAGTTTTAAATTTATTGAGTTTTGTAATTCCAGTTCTAAATCAGAAACCTTCAGTTTGAGGGAATCACAAGACTCAATAAGTTCATTCATCTGTTTGTCAGAACTGACCAGTTTTTTAGTCATTTTGAATTTAAAAATTTTTAGTTGAGAAACAAGATCTTAAGACTCAATTAGTTATGATTTTAGGCCATCGTTCTCCTTTTCCAAGGTTTTCTTCTTCAGTGTCATCTTAGTGATAACTTTTGTCATTTTGTAACTTTCTTTGTGAAGTTTATCATAAGTCCACTGAAGATTTTTCTCATTCCCATCTTCAGATTCAGAACCTGAATCTGGTTCTTTTCTAGAATCACTGTAAGAAGCATGTGATTCATGATCAGAAAATTTAGACTTACTTGATCCAGTAGAAGCAATAAAGGCAACAAACTTGCACTCTTCATTCTCAGCTTCGAACTCAGTTTCATCGTCAGATGACTCAATTTCATCATTCTACGTCACAGTAAATACCTTTTCTTTCTTTTTGTTTGTTTGAATAATTCTATGCAATATGTTCATACCCTCGACACTCGAAGCACAGTATATTATAGTTATGAACTTTTGCTATTTTCTTTTCAAACTTAACCACATTCTTACTTTTATCACCAAACTTTTCAAATTTTAACTTGAGATTAGATTTTTTATTTAAAACAAAAAATTTTCAACTTTTTCACAATAAACGCCATAATCTCAGGGTCAATTTCTACCTCACCATTTGAAGACTCTAAATCAACCTTAGAAGATTTTAAAGCAACATCTTTTAATTTTTTTGGTTGACGTAGAATTGATTCGAAAGTTTGAAGGTTTTCAACCAATTGTTCAACTTTCAAAGAATCAGTGCCCTTACTTTCTTCAATGGCAGTAACCTTTGGTTGGAATCGTTCAAGTAGTGATTGTAAAATTTTTTAAGCAATGCGAGATTCATGAATTTTTTCACCAAGTATAAAGCTAGAATTACCAATGTCATTCAACTTGACATAAAATTCATCAAATGTCTCATTATCTTCTATTCGAAGAGTTTCAAAACTAGTAGTAACCCTTTGAAGTTTAGAGATTTTAACAGTTGAAGTACCACCGTGAGTGACTTCAAGGATGTCTCATACTTCTTTAGCGATTTCACACATTCAGATACGCCTGAATTCTTCTGGTGTGACGCTGCTAAAAATTGCATTGATAGTCTTGTTATTCCAGTCAGCTTCGTATAAATATTTTTTTCTCTCATTGTTTGGTAGGTTTTAAAATAGTATCTTCACCATATTTAACAGTGGGATGGGTATAGCCAATTACAATAGTTATCAAAATCCATTCGTCGATGGATTTAAGAAATGATCTCATCCAAGCTTTCTAATAAGGATAGTTTCCTCCATTTAACAAATGGGGTCGTGCGCTAGAGTTTTCTTCTCTAGGAAATTCCATGAAAGTGATTGATTAGGATCGATACTTTTGTTTGAAAAATAAAAATCTGCTCTGATATCAATTGAAAAATATGATTTTCTTTTGAAAATAATATTTTGTCAATTTAATCATTCACAACCACGAAGAAGAAGCAACGAGAAGAAAACACGGCACAAGTTTTTTACGTGAAAAAATCCAAGATGGGTAAAAATCACGGGACTACCAAGTCCAGGAATCAAGCACTATAACACGAACAGTTACAATACAACTTATAGACTCTTTGATCGAATCCTCAATCTTCTAGTTCTAAGCTTGTATGTCGAATCCTTGTTCACCGTTCTTCTCTTAATTCCCACTGCAATGAATACTTGTAGCAACTTCTCCGGTAGAATCCTCTGTCGGAACTTAGAACGCCGTTTAAAATTTCACTCGAATAATCTTCGAGATTTTGGAGACACGAACACCTTTCTGAATATGTTTTGAAGCTCTGAATATCTGACCATCAAAAGTATTTTCGTGCATCCTTAATGACCCTTATATAGGTCATTAATTCCTAGGCTAGCAGCATTTTAATTAGTTTAAAACTGCTTGGGATCCACTCGAGCGGTCCTCTGTCTGCTCGAGCGGCCATATACCCGAATTCTTCTGTCGAATCTTGCTTCAGTTGTTTGTACCATTGGCTTGTGCAGTTGTACCTTAGTCACTTACTTCAACTGGAATACTCAAATAGACCAAATAAAGATAGTCTCAAATAAAAACTAGGGTATACTTGATTTACCAAGCTTTATCCTAACCTAGACTCACAAAATATACTCAAGCTCTTAAAACATATCCTAACAAGACTTATATATCAAAAAATATCACCTCGAATTGCCATAACAAATAAATAATAGAAATTAATAATATTAATTTCTTTACAGCTCCTATTTAAGAGACTTTACTTTTCTTTTTATCACAATTGCTAAATTTACAATTATAGAAGATAAGGCTCTGATGTGAAAACTTTGAATTTTGAACTTACCAAATATAGAAATTTTATCCTTATAGTGGTTAATGATTTATATGAGACCTTACAAATTAAGGTGAAAAACCAACAAATTCAAAGTGAAAGACCAGAATGAAACTCTAACAGCACCAAATCTTTCTCTTGCATCGCCACCCCTAGTCGCTGCCATTGCCCTTTCTCCTCCTCCATCTGACCACCAACCACTTTTTCTCCTCTGTTATCCTCTGTCGTCGCCACTGCTTCTTCGCCAATACAGATGCCGCACAAATACGAATGCAAATACGAAATTCGCTCTATCGTCCTCCGTCGCTATCACCAACTTAAGATCTCACTGCCACAACTTTTTCGCTGCCACTCCTCCCTTCAGATCAGGACTCCTTTGTTGCCGCTGTTTCTTCCTCTCCAAGATCAGGACTTCTTCACTGCCATCGCTCCTCCCTCCAAATTTTGACTCCATCACCGGCGTCACGACTATTATGAGAAATTTATTACTTTAACTGATAAATTTATTACTCATCTATCACTGGCATCTTAATTGCCCTGAGAAATTTACCACTTGAATTTAATTGATAAATTTATCACTTTAATTTTTTCGAAAAAATTTCTTCAGAAAATTTTTTCAATTTAATGGAATGAGAATTCTTTTTTAGAATTTTGAACAGATAAATTTATCAATTTAATGGAATGAGAAATTTCTCTATAATTTGAAACTGATAAATTTATTAATTTAATGAAATGAAGAGATCGGCGCTGAAGATCAGCGTTGGAGAAAGTGGAAGAGATTGCAGAAGAAGAAGGCCGACGTCAGCTCCAGAGTAGATGGAGGATGAAGCCGGCGACGAAGTTAAGGTTGTGGTGGTTGTGGCGGAAGATTTTTTAAGATATTTTGCGCGAGATTTCTAGGGCGTGATTTTTTATTCCCATTTAGGAATGGATTTGGTCAATGAAATCTTCTGAAGATTTATTATAAAGATATTTTCAATAAATATTAATGTTTTGTGACTAAATTTATTAAAAAAAAATTAGACATGACTAATCCTAAAATATTAACTAATGATAAGACCTATTCCGAAATCTCTCCATTCTTAAAACAACAAAATTATAAGAATATGTAGAGAAAATCTCCACTTATATCCACATATATTATTAATCAACTCAAAACTAAAAACCAAAAAAAAGGTTGTAACGAAAAGAAAATCCTAAATCCAGTAAGCATAAAAGACCAAAGGAAAATTAGTATTCAAACACAAATTAATTAGGAAAATATCAAACATTACCATAGATGAGAATTGTAACCTACACTCAAATCTTGAGAGTACACATTTAAAGAAACGTTCAAAAAAATTTAAGTCAAAACATGATCAGCAAATTAATCATATGCATAAGCTTCTTTTGAAATCCTCTCTCTCTCTCTCTCTCTCAAATTTCCTATAGCTGTGATTCCTTTCCATCTCTTTGCTTGCTTCAAGATTGTAAACTTCTGTTGCAAGCTTCTATGTGTGCAAACCAGGTTGGTTCCATGGGAACAGAAACCAATTTGGAGTGCTGTGCAAGGAAAAGGCTTGAAAGGGAACTAAGAGAAATGAATGCCAATCCCCCAAGGCATCATCATTGGGCCAGTGGATACCCCTATTGAAAGTTTCATCTCCTACCTTTCCATCCAATTCCCCATTGATTACCCTTTCAAGCCTCCAAAAGTGAAATTCCAAACCAAGGTACCAAAATACCATATCTTGATTTTCTTTTGCCTATTGCTTGTGCATGATCTATTAAGTCGTGTAGAGCCACAGGTTCGTAGATCCAACTATTGTCAAGGGTACTTCAGTATTTTTCACAAACTTGTAACTCTAGCTATATATTACAGTTTAGTGCAATTCCGACCAATAAAACTCATTAGTGGTTTTTTTCCTTATAGTGAAACAATTGTAGCATGTTCATAATCCTAATTGGGTAAACTATGTACGTAAATTTTGTATTCTCTGTGTTTGTTTTCTTGATCTGTTCTTTATCTTTATACATTTTTCTTTCATAGCTCGCGTTTAGGGTTTGTTATAATCATAACATGGTCTTCAATTTTGACTTGGGATGATTATTTTGCAGGTCTTTCATCCAAATATAGGTGCTGATGGCACAGTTGATCTCAACTTACTTGGAGATCAATGGAGTTCTTCCCTGACCACTGAGAATTTATTGCTCTCCATCTGTTCAATTCTCATGGACCCAAGGGTGGAAGTCGGTCAAAATTCGGTGCCGATTCGTTACGAAACAAGAGGGTGGAAAGAACGGTACGTATGTGACGTACTGATTTAACCAAATCTCCATTTTCATGAACAATCATATCATGTGAAAATATTAGAGGCATGATTTTGATTATATATAGAAATGCATATAGATTTCTTAATTTGCATCTCAGAGCAGTATGTGTTAGATCGATTAAGGAACCATTTATTTCTATACACACACATGTTGAATTTTAATAAAAATGAAAACTTTACAGTAATTCTTTTGCAAATTAATTTGGGTCCCTTTAATGAAACATTATTTGTATAATATGAATAAATTAATCGTGTTAGTATTAAACCTATTACCCTGCAAAGTTTTCCTTTCATTCTAGGGATTTTTGGGTATTTGGAGACGACAAGAAGATTAATATTATGAGACTTACAAGCTAGAGATACCGGGTGTTTTAAAGAGATTTTTTTATTATTTTATTATATTTTATGGGCAACTTCAATTCGTGACTGATACATAACTTTGGTGTATGTATACCTTACGGGATAATTAAGTTGTGAATTGTTGAATTACATTTTAAAGTCATTGCACTCCATCTGAATCTTCATGTGAGGAGGAATGTTAGATTTTAGAATAGTGTACGACACAATGGAGTGAGTGCAGTCATCTTTTAGTAGGGTTGTATCAAAGATACTTTCATTACCCGAACCGTTCATTTTGTTTTGTTCCATGAGTAAATCATTCATGCAAAAAATAAATATAATTTGATCACATTTGTCCGTTTATTAGACATTGATACATGTAATTTGATCACATTTGTCCGTTTACTATTTCTCAAAATTAGACCCTCCATACATTTTTTAAAAACAAATGTGATCTGATTACCTATCACTAACTTCTGATCAATTTAATTTTGTATGTAAGTGATCTGCTTAGCGAGCACTACAAGATGGACTATTCAGATTGTGAAAATATGTTCAAGACCAATCCAGTTAGCAAACATTAAGGTCCAGCTATGGTGGATCTTTAGCATTATGCTGCACTTTTTTGATCGGCCATTTATGCTGCATTAGTCACATTGTATATTTTTCTGTCTAGTTATGGTGAAACTTTAGCATTTATGTTGCATGAGTCATATTTATATTTTTCTACCTTATGTCTCGTCTTCTTATTAGGGGTGTCCATGAATGTGTCGTATTCATGCAAATTATATCAATCGAATCGACCAACTCGAAAACTAATGGTTTCACTCTATTGTTTCATCGACAATTGATCGCTGAAACAAATTTATCTGGGTTATATATGATCGGATTAATCGTGTTACACATGTTATGATAATTATATAATGAATGATCTGAGGCAATTTTTAACCTTGTATTCATATTCATTGTGAGTAATTTATACTCACTGCGTTTATATACTTACTGCATTTATATTTACTATAATTTTTTAAATTATATTTATTACATATGTAGAAATTTTGTGCATTAGATTGCACTCTTTATTTATTTATTGTATTTATATTCACGAGCCATTTTCATTTATGGTAGATTTATAATGTTGAATGTGAATCTTTTTCCCATATCCTTGTATTTGTTGCCCATATATATATATATATGCTTTAGTTTCATTGATGGGTAGATTTTCAGTATTGATTGTGGACATCATTCGTATTCATTGAATGTTATAACGTGCCTAATATGCTTCATAAAAACTAAAGGAAAATGATTTTTGATTCTTCCCTTTTAGCCAAACACACTAATTTATTTCTTATTTAGTAAAATTACAAAATACCCTTCAAGTATTTAACAAAAGAAACTGAAAGATAAAAGAATGCGGGGCATTTTGGTATTTTTGCTTCATAAAAACAAAGAGTGTACTTGATTAAAAAGGGAGTGCTAAAATTACTTTCCAAAATAATCCCTTTTTTCTTTATAATTAAAAGTGACTTTTATAACTAGCCCAAAGCAAAAAGCCCAACCCATCAATTCAGCCCGCATCCACCTGCATGCTCGATAGACCCGTTGATAGGCTATAGCTCAACTTAACATTGATCTATAGACCGCCGTAATTAGGTTAGGTGTTAGACTTTCTACAAGTTAATACTTCTATGTAAGTTTATTTAGTTTTACGTTAATTCCAATTTTTAAATTCAAAAATAAATAAAAAAATAAAAATAGTTTGCAATCTCTCATATGGAGGTTTAGATCAATTTTAGTTATTTTATTATTATGTGTTGTGTGTGGGATGTTGAAGTAATACTGGTATTGTGTTTGGCATAATTCGCACGTATAATTAGATACTCGTAATTTATTTTTTCGGCTTGAATTATTATTTGTGATAAATTTTTTATATTTTTTATTTATGAAAAATAGTACACTAATAATTAGTTGTTTTAAACTTCTTTATTTAGCATCAATTAAAAGTGAAATCCACCCATTTTTCTCTTTTTTTCTCACTTCTTTTACTATTTTTTCAACTATTATATTAAAAATATCTCAAATCATTAAAATTTTCACATAAAATAAATGTCATATCAAATCTTTAGTCTTTTAATATAGATTTAGAGTAGATCCTTCACAACAAAGACATTAACAATTAATCGGTATGATTAAATGATCTTATAATAGAGACATACATAATCTTACAACCAAAATCACATTAAAATTGCATAACTATTCTACATATAATGTTGTAGTATTCTTGAAACAACAGAAATTTTAGAATTCTTAAGTCCCGTTTGTTTGGTTTGAAAATATTTTTCAACATAAAATATTTTTCATAGAAAATATTTTTTGGAAAACGACTTATTTTTCTGTGTTTGGTTATGATATGAAATATTTTTCAAAAAATATTTTATGTTGTTTGGATTCTATAGAAAATCATTAACATTTTATAACTCATAATTTCTAGAATTTAATAATTGAAGAATCTTTGAACCCTGGGATCATAGGACCCACAAGACCCTCGAAACTCCGGACCTCCGAACCCTCGGGACCCTAGAGACACCGGACCACCAGACCTCTGGACCACATACGCTTTAGACCCTCAAGACCTCGGACTCCCGAGATCTCAGAATCTCGGACCTAGGGACCTCGAATCCCTAGTCCCTTTGGCCCCCGGACCCCTGGAAGCCTAAGACTCGTGAGACCTCAATCTCTTGGACCCACGGAACCTCAAGACCTCAGACATTCGAACCCTAAAAATTAGACCTCGAGACTCCCTACACCCAGAGCGCCAAAAAAATGGATCCCTACACTATTGGGAACTTTGGGACCCCAGACCCCTGCGACCCTTGAGACCTCAGTCCGTCGGATCATTGGGAACTCGAACACCTAGACCCCCAAACTCTTAGACTCCGAGACCCTCGAATACTCTAGCGCCCCAAACCCCGAAACCTTGGAACCCTAGGACCCCAGACCCCCAGACCTACTGACCCATTGAACCCCCGAGCCCCTGAGCCCCCCCAAACCCCTGAGACCCTCAAACAGCCAAGACTCACGAACCCCTCGGACCATCGAGACCCCAGTCCCCTGGACTCTTAGGATCCTGGTACGCTGAACTGCCATGACACCTGGGCCATTGGACCACCAGACACCGAGACCTCTAAACCCCCCGACACCTAAAACTCCCGAAACTCCAAACCCCTTGAACCTTGAGAGCATCAGACCCCCAATGCCCCAAACTCCTAAGACCCCCGGGACCCTAGACACAAGACTCTCGAGACCCCAGTCCATCGAACCCCTGGACCCCCAGGATCCCAGAACTTAGGACTCTTTGGACCACCGATAACCCGAACCCCCAAGACCCCTCAACCCGCAGGCCCTCGACCCCTTGGACCTCGGGATACCTGAACTCTTGGACTATGGGATCCCTAGGACCTCTGAGATCCCCGAACCCACGGGACCACTGGTCCCCTAAGTCCCTAGGACTTTAAGAACCTCGAACCCCTCAACCTTTGAACCTGGGACCACGGGACCATCAAA